>VXBP01007264.1:162905-181884 GCA_013400115.1 Rhinopomastus cyanomelas | reverse complement strand
GTAAAATGGCATAAAATAAAATAAAAAATAATGTAAAATAGAATAAAATAAAAAATAAAGTAAAATAGAATAAAATAAAGTATAATATTAAATAAAGTAAAATAGAATAGAATAGAATAAAAAGAAAGTAAAATAAAATAAAAATAAAATAAAATAAAAAAAATAAAATACAATAAGCAGTAAAACAGAATAAAACAAAGCAACATTTTAAAAACTAAAATCATAAAATGGACTGGTAGCCTGCAGATGTTCCCGAGCATTTCGAAACCAGGCAGAGTGAGGCTTGTGTGGGTACCATTCGAAGCGCCGTATCTGCAGGTCAGCAAGGTAGCTGCTTCCATCCACCGTGGCAGTTAGTTTGCTGTTTGCATGTTCTTGTGTGTTTGAGGGGCTGCAGTGGCAGGAGGATTGTAATTAGGGAAATGAGTCAAATTCCACTGCTGCAATGGTGATTCTATGATTTCATTTATGCCAGAATGCCTTGGTTGCTCAACTTGAGGTCAACCCTTCACAGCACCAACAGCACTGGCCAGTACTGGGGCTGGTCGACACAGCACAGGGCTCAGCTGCACCCACACACACACTCTCCTTTCCTCCAGCTGCTCTTAAGTAATCCTTCACACCAAGTGATGTTCCTAAGGCTACAGTGAGCTCCTCCTGGATAGCCTTAAAGCCCTTCTTGCCCACCACCACGCTGATGACAAGAGCATCAGCAGATTCTAATAACTGGATGCTGGGATACACAACAAACATCTCCTGTTAACGAATATTAACTCAATGGTCTGAAATACCTTGGGACCAAGGAGCAGAAAAATGGCTTCAAGGAATGATTACGGTGCTGAAACCCACAGGAACCCACTTGGAAACAAAAGTCCAGATCTCAGAAAGACCTTGCACCTCTTGCCCTGGCCATGAGCACGACGAGACCAAACCCTACACAGAAACCACCTAACGCTTCTCCTAGCTAAGTGAACAGAGTGGAAATGGTGCTGTGACTGTATTTCATCAGTTCTCTACCAGGAGTACACTGAGGCTTGGTTGAAGGTATCCACCAGGGAGACAATTTTCCAGACCTAGTGGAGACCAGGCAATCTGCTAGACGTGAGAGTCTTAGTCCATTAAGTTGCTGAGCCAGTTCCTGATAATGTTATTTAGTGTAAATTTCCATGTGGATGACTAGGAAAGAGCTGGAGCTGTGCCGTTTGTAATGGAATTAGCAACCTCTTTGTTGCCCTACTCTCTTTATGGCCGGGCCATGTAGGCATTTTGTGAGCATCCAGAATTACAGCAGTCGAGCCATCAGCTGGGAAAAGTGCCACGCAACGGGTTTTTATTCCATTTCACTTTTCTCCTTCCTGGAGAAGTCAGGTTTTACCATTCTGCTGTTACCCAGCAGCTTCCATTGAAATCTGCTTTGTTTCCCCTACATTTGATTAGATTCCATAGATCTGCTCTGCATGGCTGATACAGTTTGACCCTTACTTGCCCAGAGCTAGAGTTTCAGGATTCATTTGTTTTCCCATTATTTTTCCAGGCAGGAATAGTAATGGTAGATTAGGAAAGCAAAATATAAGAGCCTAATGTAACAAGGGATTTAAACACCTGCTTAATTACATCTCTGCTGAGGGCAGCACTGATTCAAGTGCTTAATTGGGTGTTGTTATTTGAAAATATGGAAAAACTGCATGAAAAGAGGTTTCTAAACCTCTTTTGGATAATAACATTCACCATTTATTACCACGCTCAGCACTAAAACCAGCCAACATCTTGGAACTATCTGGGCTAAGACTTGCAGAAGAAAATGGGTGACTCTACAGATCGAGGCTTTTATGCCTTTGACTCTGTATTTGCTTGCCTGGAGCTCCATTTCTATTTTAAACCCAAACTGAGCACTGAGAAACCTGAATCCTCCTAGAGCTCCAACACACCGTAACCCAGCTGCGTCAAGTGCAGTTGGGACTCCACACCTGCTGAGCTGGGGAGGGACGCGATCACTATCACCTATCAGTAGTGAAATGATTACTACTTTATTAATGGGGAAGGAGTTTCCGAGTCATAGAATCCCAGAGTGGTTCAGGTGGGAGTAGATGACCTCAGAGCTCATCTACTCCAACCTCCTGCCTTGGGCAGCAAGACCTCTCAACCAGATTTGGTTGCTCAAGGCCTCATCCAATTTGGCCTTGAACATCTCCAGGGAGGAGGCAGCCACAGCCTCTCCAGGGAAACTGGAGTCTTTTGACTGTATCTATGGAAGGGTGACCACAGACATCAGGAAGTGGCTGTGCTGGAGTTGTTGAAGTAGCACGAAGAGTGGGAAGTTGTTCAGGAGAGGAGTAGGATGGGGGATGTTTTAGCGACAGGACCAGAGGAAATGAGGTCAGGCTGTGCCAGGGGAGGTTCAGCCTGGATCTCAGGAAAAACCTCTTCCCAGAAAGAGTGGGGAGGCCTTGGTACAGGCTGCCCAGGGACGGGGTGGAGGCAGCATCCCTGGAGAGGTTCAACAACTGGGCAGCCAGGGTGTTTGAGAAGCTGGGTGAGTGATTGGGGGTTGTAGAGTGGATGGTTGGACTTGAAGATCTTGAAGGTCTTTTCCAACCCAGGTGATTCTGTTTCTATGGATCAAATACAGATGTGTCTGTGCTTACAAGTAGCCCACGATTTTCTGGAAGCCCCACGCCTCCATCAGTTTCTCCTCTAGAGGCTCCATCTGACCTTGGGCAGCCTGTTTAGTCTCTCCTTGCTGCACATTTTCATCAAACAGACATAAAAGGGTATTGCCAAACTAAGCAAAAAGTGGCATCGCGATCTTCAAATAAGAGGTGCCGCATATTTGCAATTTAATCAACCGACATATGTTTGACTACATTAAAATTCAAAGACACACATGGCAAAGTCAACCAAGTAGCAAAGGAATCTGGAATATGAGTGAAAATTATGCAAACTAATCAGCATTGATTTTTAACTTCCTTATTATTTTTTAAGCATTCCGAGTCAGGAAGAACGGGGATGGTTTCTAAGAGAACATCTGAAGAAAAAAAAGAGAATTCTCAAGCTAACTGTCATTTTTGCCGGCAAAAATGCCAAGGAAAAAGAAAATAAAGCCAAGATTTCAAGACTTAATGTTCTCAGTGGAAATGAGAAGCAATAAGAACAAGAACCCAACCAAGTCACTGGACCACGTGCTGCCAAAACCTTAATATTGCAAACAAGGAAGGAATAAAATGAAAGCAAACACTATACATATTGCTCTGCATATAAAGCTCTTCTTGATAGTCCAACTCCTTCTTCAATAGCCCCAGAAAATGTACTTTCCTCACCACACTTCTTCTGAGGGAAATTGCCCTGAGGCTTCCTCATTTATTTTCCTACGTGACAGATTTTTATGACGATTTGCTGAGGTTATGGCAACTTTTCCGACTGTAATTTATACACAAAGCATTGCACAGTCGCCTTGCCTTTTGGTGATAGAAGGGAGAGAGGACTGAAAGGAAAATAAGATTGTGGAAGGAATGAAGCAGCTGTTTTCTACAAGTGTGGGATCTACTGAGGGGAAAAAGACATCACTCTCAGTTATCTTTGGGCTCCTTTACATTCTGTGCAAGGAAAGAACCTCAAAACAGAAGAAACATCATCATTTAGCACTTAGTATCCAAAACAGACCAGGTTCCCCATGTTCTGTATCTCCTCTGATACACTGAAAGGCATTGGCAGAATTATCTGGTCTCTGTGTCTTCATTTGTCCTGTTGTTTCCTCATCCACTTTGCTCGTTGATGCATCCGGAAGAGATGAAATCCTCTACCATGAGCCGTGAGCACCAGGGAAACGTGGTGAAAGCACCACGGATGGACTAAGACTCTTGGAGTTTGAATTCATGAGCTATGAGCACCAGGGAAAGGTGGTGGAAGCACCACAGATGGACTAAGACTCTTGGAGTTTGAATTCATGAGCTGTGAGCACCAGGGAAAGGTGGTGAAAGCACCACGGATGGACTAAGACTCTTGGAGTTTGAATTCATGAGCTATGAGCACCAGGGAAAGGTGGTGAAAACACCACGGATGGACTAAGGCTCTTGGAGTTTGAATTCATGAGCTGTGAGCACCAGGGAAAGGTGGTGAAAGCACCACGGATGGACTAAGACTCTTGGAGTTTGAATTCATGAGCTATGAGCACCAGGGAAAGGTGGTGAAAGCACCACGGATGGACTAAGACTCTTGGAGTTTGAATTCATGAGCTATGAGCACCAGGGAAAGGTGGTGAAAGCACCACGGATGGACTAAGACTCTTGGAGTTTGAATTCATGAGCTATGAGCACCAGGGAAACGTGGTGAAAACACCACGGATGGACTAAGACTCTTGGAGTTTGAACTCCTACACCCACATACCTGTAAGAATGGTGCCCTGTTTTCCACAGCTTATGTAAAGTCCTTCAAAACCACCCCAAGAAGTTCAGCCTCACCGTGTCAGCTCCGATTATGACCCGCAGACATCTGAAAAACAAAAAGGCCTCAACTGGAAAAAGCTAGTTAATGCTGCAGGTGACTTCTGGCTCTTATGGGGACATGGGAGACTGCTTAATTTACAATGGAAATGACTGAAGAGAATACCAGTGGATTCATCTGTCACATCTATCAGACCACCAGCTGTATGCAGTGCCCGGGGCTACGGCGGCGTCGCTGGTTTGATTTGTTGTTGTTGATTGCTGGCTTCATGTTAATTCATTCTCCTGTACCAGAATGTTTCAGGGGCTCATCTGTTATTATTAATATTAATAATCCAAAGCACTTTCATCCAAAGAACTCAAGGCACTTTACAAACGTTAATTAAGCTTCACAACACCCCTAGGGGTGAGTAAACTTTGGAGATCTCTTGGAAAGGTCAGAGAGGGCTTGGTTTAAAGCAGCAGCCTTGGTTAAATTCAAAGGGCTAAGGAACAGGAAACTATGAGTTCAAGTCCCATTTTCAACACAGATGCTCTTGGAAGACTGTCCCTCAGTCGTCCGAGTGAAAAGGATGGATGAGCAGACAGGTTTAGCTTTGCAGGACCAGCTGAAAGGACAAGTTCATGATTTATCAGAAGAAACACAGAGACTCTGGGAACATTTGGCTCACCAGCAAGAAGAGAGAGAGCTGTCTTCAAAGCAGTATCTGACAATTCTCTTTTAAACTGTGGGCTTGAAGTGCTCCACAAATTCCTGTAGTTCCTCAGGTGTAAGAGAATGTGATCCAAAGGCAGTGGAGAGAGAGGTCTCTAAACCTCAGACTCTTCACATAGATACTCCAGGGTGGCTGTTGCTGGTGGTAACCCAGCGAAAGGCCATTTGCTGCTGCAGACTGACTTTAAAGCTTCTGAGCAAGAACTTCTGCGAGACCTACCCAGTCTTTATATGCACAGGATTGGTTTCTGATCAGTGCAAGGGCTGGGCATTTGCTGTTAGATCTGTAAGGACCCCTCAAGAGTTTTCTGACCTGGTCAACACATTTTTACTGATGCTTAGGAAGGAAAATGTCTCATGATTTTATCAAGAACATGACCCTAGTTATTCTTACAGAGGAAAGTAAACCAGAGCACCCAGTCCTCTCTCTAACATCCCTTTCTCCAGTTACTGGAGTTCACAGTGAATTGACCGTGCCAGCTAGTGCACGGAGAATCCATCTGATTCTGTCACTTGTTCCTGAGCAGCAGTAAGAGCTGGACACATCGAGACCGGGGACCTGCCCATCTGGGGGTGTTGAAACACCTAACAGTAGACATGATGGCCAAAACCATCCAAGAGGTAGAGTTAAGGAGGAGGGTTAAGTGAGTCCCTACCTGCTGCTGAAGCAGAGGTTGAATTTTGAGGAGCTGAAGTGTCCTTCCCTCACCCCACTGGCTTTGCTTCCCTCTCCTCTTATCGTGGCTGCCAGTTTCCTCATTGTTCCATTTGAAGGGGTGAGACAGGGCAGGGCTCTGATCAGCCTTTCCAGGACCGATGTCTTTTATTTTTCTCTTCAAGAAGACACTCAGGGAAATGAAGGAAAAAAATTGAAGTCATTCCCTTCACCTCGTGGTTCCCAGAAGGCACAAATAAAAGACCCATCTTTTTGTCATCAAGATGATAGCAGCAATCTTCAGACCTGTGTGAGTCCACAAACATTTACCTGGCAGAGTCCCTATAAGTCACAATAAAAAGATAAGCCCAGAGCAAATTCCATTTCCCTGGTAGTGTGTCTGTTCAGGGCTCTTTCTGAGAACACATAAACAGGACCTGAGTGACTAAACCTCCCTCAGTAAGTGGCAGACTCTGCCTCTTTGTCGTGGTGTTCTTGGAAGCAACAGGCCTAAGTATGGCCAAGGTTATCCAAGTTTTCCTTTGCACAGACTTCTCTGAAGGCTCCTTCTTCTGTGAACTCGGAGTCTTCAGGTTTCGACATAAAGGAACAGGTTTGGTAGGTCGTTTTCACACCAATGCTGCATGTAAAGACCCCCTTTGCTCTGCTTTTGTGAGAGCTCCCCTTGAATCCTTCAGCCACTTCAGGTGTCCCCAATGTCAGAAGGACCTGGAGCAAGTCCAGAAGAGGCCACAAAGTTCAGCCAAGGTTGGAACACCTTCGCTACGAGGATAGGCTGAAGGAGATGGGGTTGTTCAGAGAAGACTCTGGGAGCCCCTTAAAGCTGAGCTCCCTTAGAGGGAACCTCTAGGAAGGCTGGAGAGGGACTTTCCCTAAGGGGATCTGGCGTCAGGACAAGGGGAAATGGCTTGAAACTAAAGGAGAGGAGGTTCAGACTGGATCTGAGAAAGAAGTTCTTCAACGCGAGGGTGGAGAGTCTCTGGAATCTATTGCCCAGAGAGGCTCCTCCCTGGAGGTGTTCAAGGCTAGGTTGGATGAGGCCTTGAGCAACCAAGTCTGGTTGAGAGGTGGTGCTGTCCCTGACAGGGGGTCGGAGAAGATGAGCTCTGAGCTCCCTGAGCCATTTTGTGACTTGGTCTGGGTGATCCTGCTGTGGCAGGGGGGTTGGACTAGATCCCCAATGGTTCTAGGATTCTGTGGTTCACGCTCTCATTGAAGCTGTGTTGTTGCTCAGACATCTGCACTTGATGACTCAAGATGCCACCTCAGCTCTTCATTCCCAGGCAGGTCACATCACTGCTCTCCGCCTCATTTTTACATCTCTGCAAAGTGGGAAATGAGGCAATTTTCCCTAAGTGCTCCGTCGATGACCAAACCCCATAAGGAGGCACCGCTCACTACCAGCGAAGGAGCCTAGATAAGCACCTGGGAGAGAGAAAAAAAGAGAAGCTGCAGAAAATCTTTGCATTCAGGTCCTGCCCTGACGTTTATTGCACAGGCAGGGTCTGTCGGCGTAACGTTAGGATGCACAGTCTGTGCATTTGAATTCTGGGTCCCACCCCTTCTGCATTCTGCCCCTGCTCCTCGCTGGGAAAGGACAGCTCGTTGAACAGCTCGAGTGAAGAGCTTTGTGCATTGTACAGGTGTTCAGACACCCCCCTGCTCCTGCTCCTGCTGGTAATACTACTCCTGATCCATTGCCCTTCTTGGCCACCCGGGCACCGTGCTGGCTCCTGTTCAGCTGGCCTTCTGTGAACACCCCCTACTCCTCTGCTGCTTCTGTGGGACTTAGGAAGCCCTTCCTCACAGAAAGGGGGATCAGAGGCTGGACTGGACTGCCCAGGGCAGTGGTGGAGTCCCCATCCCTGGAGGTGCTGAAGGACAGCCTGGCTGTGGCACTCAGTGCCCTGGGATGATGCTGTGTCCTGGTCTGGGCTGGACGAGCTCAGAGAGCTTTTCCAGCCTCGGTCATTCTGTGATTTTGTGAATATTCAGATGGAAAAAGGGATTGTTAAAATTCAGCAGATAATCTCAGCCCAGTGTAAGAGAGAATGAGATGGACAAAACCAGTACAACCTGTTTGCTTATAGAGCTACTCCGAGTTAAAACCAACAGAACTTAGGTTCTGTTAGTAATTAGATTCATCCTGGGGATGAAAGTGTTGAAAGGACAAAGCCAAAGGCAAGCAGAGCTAGTTATTAGTATTATTAAAACTAATATTACTATTAATTGTTATTAAAGCTCCTCTTTACTATAGCTATTGTTGGGGTTTAGCATTATTAACCTAACTACTGCTGGATTTTAGTATTATTATCATAACTACTACTGGTTTTAAACATTTCCAACCTGTCACTCTCTTCTTAGTATAAGTACTGCCTGGTTGGCCCTTTGTTGTTTCTCTGACGAAGCCCTGGTGCTATCATACACCCCACCTGCAGCAGGATTTACTCCTTGTGATAGTCCTGGGCTGCTGCTCTTCCTACTTCTCTTACTTGAAAGAAAGAATAAATGAGTTGGATGATCAATTTCGTAATTTGCAGTTGCCAGGCAGCTCTGAAGCAATTTAGTGATTTGGATTCTTATTTCCTCTCTATACTGATGGCAGGAGATGATATAGGGATATTGAGTCTTAATAATCTATTCATTCCCCTGATCAAACCAGAGAAGGAACCAGAATCAGAAGCATCTTTTTGATGTGAATGTTGGCTTCACAAGGGCTGTTTCTTTCTGTTCATTGTCTTCACCTTAGAGAAATGTCTAGAAAGCAAAGGGCCAGCACGAAGAAGTACCCAGCCACCCCTCCAGAGAGACCTTGCACTCAGCTCTAGATGGACAACCAGGGAATTTAAGATGCATTAATTCATATGGTCAAGTGAATGAACATAAAAGAACTGTTGAACAGTGTCTTTCCAAGGCCAAATATCTCCTGCTCACTGCAGTTTAATCCTCCTCCAAGGATTAACGTCAACAATAGACTTTACATTCACTAACCACCTTATCAGATTGGCATTTACCCAACTATTAAACATTTATCAAAGCCCCCAAAGCCTGGATCTAATTCTTTTCATCCACATACCTCAAATTATCTTGTCGAAGAGGTCAACACATCATTTCTGTCAAGATGTGATGCCAAGGAGGGGTCCAGGAGCAAATGAGGGAGGCATCTTGCTTACAGTCGCCGAAGAAACATGAGAGGGAATCAGTAGAGGCCATTCAGAGCCCACTCCAGTGATTTATCCACCGCTGGATGATTTAATACCTTGCACTTGGGGTTACAGGATGCTCCTGTGTTTCAGAAGGGAAGTGGTGAATGCCAAAAACTGTTTCTGAAAGATCAACCACTTGAGGAATTGAAAACAGCAGCTGTTTAGGGACAAGCAGTTCCTGCCAAATTTTCTTGAGAGGGCTATAAGCTGTCCCCGTGTCCATCTTACCTCCCTGTCCTCACATTATCTCATAGAATGGTTTGGGTTGGGTCAGAAAGGAGCTCAGAGCTTACCCAGACCCAACCCCCTGCCAGGGGCAGCGACATCTCTCGCTGGACCAGGGTGCCCACAGCCCCATCCAACCTGCCCTTGGACACTGCCAGGGATGGAGCAGCCACAACTTCCCTGGGCAGCCTGTTCCAGGGCTTCGGTACCCACGCAGGGAGGGATTTCTGCCTCAGATCTCAGCTCCATCTCCCCTCTTTTAGTTTAAAACCATCCACTTCTCCCAGCATCAGAGTCCCTTGGAAAAGGTCACTCTCCAAGATTTCCTTACTTGCTTTTGGAAACCAGGATGAGCCCAAACCCACCATTTATTTAACTGAATGAAGAACACGCTCTAGATAGAACCAGTCCACCATCTCCAAGTCCACTTCTCAAGACCTTTCCAAGGTCTTCCAGTCTGCTAACTGAGTGTAAACAGCCTCTAGCTCTTCACTGACACCACCCTCCTCTCCAGTGTCCCCAAGCCCTTGTGTTGTGGAAAGCCACCAGAAGGCCTAGTGTTGACAGAACTAATGGCTGGTTGAACAGATGGCGAAGAAGCATTAATTGATCTACTGGGGCAGCACGAGTTGGCCTTACTGAGGAGAATATGCAAAGCTCCATAATGAACTTTCATTAGTGGTGGAGAAAGTTCTGCCACACGTACAGAGTCTGTTCCTTGCATCTCACGACGCAGACCCACATTCCATCTTAATGGCTTCGTGTATCCAGGGCACAAACCTTCAGCTCCTCAAAATTACAGGGGGAAAAAACCCCAACTTGAAAGCTTTTCCTTTAGGGTTGGGATGGGGTGGGGTGGAGAGGAGTGGAGAGGTTTTCACAGTGAAATTTCTTCTCCTTCTGGCAAGGAACCTTCCTCAATAATAAACTATAATTTTCTACGCTGAAGGACAAGACTGTTTCCTTCCTGTCCTTTTAGGTTCTTTTTTTGAAGTCTATATTAAACCAAAAAAAGCCTTTCTGCAAGTTATTGCAATAGGGCTCAGCCAGGAGAGAACACAACCTTGTAAAGAGATGGTTCAGAAAGTCAGAAGATGGGAGAATTGGGAGCAACATCAGCACAGGCACATCCCTACTGAAATTATAGCACCTTATTACATCCAGTGAGGATGCATCACATAGTAGATCTAGACATGTACTATATGGTACCTCACCATCAGCAGTCATGTATCTAACGTGTTCTATATTACATGTAGCATATACACTACCTTGTTACATCCCATTATTGGGAATCATTTTTGGAATAATGAGCTTTTCATATGGTCCAGACAGGTGCAACTAGCAGTAGTCTGCTGCTCCCACTCTGCTCCCTTCTATCGCTTCTATTTGCCAAAGTTTTCTTCATACTTCTAGCTGCAAAGTTGACTGTTTTCTAGCCGTGTATCAACTGGAAGTAATGGTGACTGTCACTTCTGCAGCTGATGGACTCCCAGTGATCATGGAAGTTTCCCAGGTTGTGATACTGCTGGGCTCATCCCACTAATGACAAGATCGATGGGCTCACAGTACGGCTGAAGCATTTTTAGTGCTGGAGGAGATTGAGGGGAGACCTTGCTCTCTACAACTACTTGAAAGGAGGTTGTAGAGAGGTGGGGGTCAGTCTGTTCTCCCTAGTGGGTAGTGGTAGGATGAGGGGAAGTGGCCGCAAGCTGCAGCAGGGGAGGTTCAGGTTGGATGTCAGGAGGAATGTCTTTCCTGGAGGGGCTGTCAGGCATTGGAACAACCTGCCCAGGGAGAGGGTGGAGTCTCCATCCCCGGAGGTGTTGAAGAGAAGGGTAGATGTTGTGTTGGGAGACAGGATTTAGTGCCACTGATAGGGCTGGGAAAAGGTTGGACTTGGTGACATTGAAGGTCTTTTCCAGCTGAAACTGTTGAATGATTCTATGACTATATGGTCAGATATTTCATTTAACATTCAATTCTGCCTCCCAGTAACATATGTTTAAATACATGTGCATTAACTACATATTCATTAACAATATATACACAAAAAATAAGATATGAGTAGTAAATAGAACATGTCTCATGCATATGTCATCATAAATGCATTTCTGCAGTTAAAAATTTGAATTTGACTCCATCAATTATCTATTTAAACCTAAAGTCTGTTCCCTTCCTCCCAAAAAAATAAATTCAAGCTCTATGGGACTGACAGGACCTCTGCAGAGATAAAAATCAATAAGGTTCCCTATAGAATGCTCTCTATAGAAATGAGGATTTCAATAGCCACACGTGCACTAGCCGTAGAAAAGCCTTTCCAACAGCTTTGCACCGACAACAGAGAGGCTGTCTGAGGCTGTTATAGATGGGTCAGACAGAATCACAGAACGTTAGGGGCTGGAAGGGACCTTGAGAGATCATCTACTCCAATCCCCTGCCATTTCCATAGCTGGGATTTATTAGAAAACCCCAAAGGCACCGAAGGACCTGAGCTGCTGCTGCTGTTCTCCTCTAGATTGTAGGAGCACGCCTGCAGGAGGTTGTCGTCGGCTGGAGGATGCAAACCTGTCATTTAGCTGCTCTTTGCAGCTCCCAGCCCCCCCGTCCAGGCAATATGCACCCCCTGCTCTGCTCCTCTCCCCCAGTTCCCTCGGTGCTATAAATAGCAGTTTTCAAGGCAATGAAGTTACAGAGAGGCAAAATGGAGAGACCCCACGGGAATGATGAGCTGAACCTCGTGCAGATAAAAGCGATCGGAGTGAAGCAGGCTGCTGCTGGCTGCTCTCAGCTGCTTCCATCCTGTTCAGCACAGAGATGACTTTCTAGGGCACGCACCACCCACTTGGATGGGTTTTTCCCTCTCCATACAAGATTCAATGAATGTTAGGTGTTGGAAGGTCATCTAGTCCAACCCCTCTGCCAAAGCAGGATTCCCTAGGACTGGCCACACAGGAACATCCAGGGCAGGGTCGAAATTCTGCAGAGCAGGAGACTCCACAACCTCTCTGGGCAGCCTGTTCTAGGGCTCTGACATCCTCACAGGAGAGAAGTTTCTCCTCATGTTGAACTTCCTACCTTCCAGCTCATCCCCGTTATTCCTTGTCCTATTACTGGCCCCTTTCATTTGACTCCCACCCCTCAGATATTTACAGACATTAATGAGACCCCTCTCAGTCTTCTCCTCTCCAGACTAAGCAGCCCCAGAGCCTCTGGTTTCTTTCTTGCTGCAGGTGACCCACACGCAAGGAAGTTCATTTCTCCACATCCCCACAAATCTGTAGCACGGGAGCACTGACATAAAGTCCCTCAAAACCCACTGACGAAAAGCACTTTAAGAGGCATTTTGAGATCTCTGAGAGAGAGGAAACCTTGTTCTAAGTCCAGGATCACCCTCAGGTTCTCTGCATGGACCCTCCCCTCTATCAGTTAGGCGTTTGCACACTTCTAAAGACCAGTGAACAGCTCTGTAAACATCATCCCACTCCTTCCATAATGCAAGTGATGCCATGCAGAGGAATCTTGTACCTCCTGCGGTGAACTCAACCGTTTATTTTTTAATACCACCATCTATATTTTATCCCAACCATCACTCAGCCCCGCAGAGCTGAGGAAAACAAAGACAAACCTTACAGCCAAGTTTAGGATTCCCTTACCCGGAAGATTTCCACTCTGCACTCATTGGTTTCGGCAGGTTGACTGCTGGGAGGTTTCCTCCTTCTCCTTGGTTATAAATGTTGCTGGCAAATTTTTAATTAGAGCAGCATGTTTGTTGGCTGAGAGACAAAAGTCACTGGATCCCCCTTTACCTTGTGGGGTCCATCTGGATGGACACATCCACCTACTCATAAACATCACATCTCTACTTAAAGAAAATGGACAGAGTTCACCTCTCATGATTTGCCCCTGGTTCCTCCTTATTAGTCAACGGATGTCTGTGGAGAAGAAAGAAAACAAGAACCCCCCCCCCACCGAACCCCACAACTTGCCCTCGTTGCCAATTCAGCGTTTGATCTTTTGATTTGGTTAATTGATTTACAAAATGCAGCCATCAAAAGGGTGAATTGATTTCACACCCTGCTCTACACAAAGAGTTTGGGCGCTGGATTACAGCCAGTCAGACATCAAGAAATGACTCTAGATTTCACAAATGAAAGCAAAGTGTGAATTAAAATGGCAAAATGAAGGCTTTCGGTGATGCTGAGGTGGGGCTGCCTCAGCTGTGACTCCACCAGCTTGAATTTCAGAAGTGGGCACTGTGGTGGCTGTAGCCATGCAGTGGTGTTGTGGGGCTCCTTGTCTGGATCCCCACACATTCCACCTGGGTCGCCACCAACATTGCGGGTCAGAGACCCCGACCATATTTCAACCAAGAGGTCCCACCTCAAGCATCAGACACACTGGGAGGGTTTAACAAAACCTTTGATGGATCTGCAGGCAATGGAACCACTGAGTCAATTTGGAGAAGACCTTGCAGCCGGGGAAGAAGAGGGAGAGGGGGCAGCCACCTTCCTCAGGAGACAAACTCCTCAAGCTCTCACCTTTTCTGCAGAAAACACTCAAATTAGACGCACAGATTCTGAAGCATAACAGGCACAGGCCCACATTGTACAACGGATTGTACCTACACACCGTGAGCAGACACACCCAGCCCTGAGTCAGTGTCTGAGGCCGGTGCTCTGGGTGTAACCTGCACCTTTTATCCCCTTCTACAGTCCTCATACACTGAATTTCCCCTTCGACCTGATACTCTACACTGTGCCTGTGTAACTCTTCACATCCCAGGCTGTGGCTTCTACAGGGCAGCTTTTGGGCTACCGTGGGGCGGTACATCAGCACTGTGAGGTGGGACATCGGCATCAGACACAAAAAGACTCAGATTCAGAAGGATCAATGTGCTCATCTCTCCTGGTAGGCTAAACACACTCCTTTCTTTTAAATTCTGTGCTTTCTGCTGAGTCTTTCATTTGCTTTTTTGTTGTTTTTAGGGGTTTTTTTGGATTGGGTTTCTTTTTTTCCACATGTCTCAGCCTCTCGTATTTTAGGTAACTGCTTTCTGCCATTACCAAGCAACATTTCACTGTTGTTATTTACTTCCCCTTTCATCAAAGACCTGGATGCTCTGGAGAAACAACAATCAGAGGAACTTGGAGAAGGCGCCTTTGAAGAGCATCCCGACAATTACGAGACACAAATGCAGGCTCAGCCCCTCTTTGTTCCCGACGGCGCCTCCAATTCACTAGACGCGCTCAGTCTTAAGTCGATGATCTTGCAGCAGTTTAGACCCCGAGTGCTGCCATTAAACCAAGCTGCCTATAAACTGCTGCTGCTGCTCAAATGGATAGTGCTGAAGGCCGGATGCTTGCATTCACACTAAGTATGAATAAGGGAACAACCATTTCCATGAGCCTGAGCCACATCCAAATAAGTTTCCTGGCCCACAGAGATCTAAGAGCCCTGCGTGGAGGTTCATTACTCTCCTGTGCATCGGCCCAGGTACACAACTGTGATGTGGAGATGGTATTTCATATGCAAATGTGCAGCGACTTTCTGCATCACTGGCAGAAGGAAGGGAAGAGAAGCAGCTGCTGAGGAGCAGCATGTCATGTTATTTATTCATGAGCAACTGGATGGAAAAATAGATGGGCCCTCCACCGTAAACAGCCAGATAAATACAAGGGTGAGGGATTACACATGCTACTCAAAAAACCTAGTGGAGCAGTGATATATTAGCTCCTCTACGTGAGGTTTGGAAGAGCTATATGGGAACCTGCACTTGGATTTGTGCTGGCAACGATTTACATCCAGAACTGGCTTTCAAGGCAAAACTGATTAGTCACAGTCATCACAAAATGCCGTCAAGAATTCCACTTGCCACGGCACGACGTTGCTGGGTTTCATTTCAAAAACGAGTGGCTGCTGCTCTCAGAACTGAAACACACAAGTCAGTGGCCCAAAACTTCTTGACAGCCTTATTAATTCAGTGTTTTGCTCGACCCAAATGAAAACCTACTGCTGTAAGAGATGCTTTGGAATACTCACAATTCCCAGTATCCTGGACCTGATTTCCAGTTGGTGAATTTTTTGTGCATGAGGCTCCTCTAGCACAATTGTTTTTGAAAATATATTCACTTGGCCACACACAGCTGCAGCCATGGCAGTGTTCAACTGTCTTGTTTCCTGATGCCCAAAAGTGATCTGACTGGAGTAGGTCAACTGAAGAAAATAAGGACTAAACCAGACCAAGGCACTTATTAACCAACCACTACAGATATAGAATTATGGAGTCACAGAAGCATCATGGCTGGAAGCGACCTCCAGGATCATCAAGTCCAGCCCTCATCCCAACATCCCTCTAACCCCTAGATCATCTTATATCCCTGTAGTGATCCCAAAGTGATTTAAAGCACAGAACAGAACATTAGGGACTGGAAGGGACCTCAAAAGATCATCCTGTCCAGTCCTCCTGACACAGCAGGGTTCCCTAGATCCTGTCGCAGAGAAACATGAGCAAGCAAGTTTTAAAAGTTTTAAATTGTCTCCAGAGAAGGAGACAATTCCCCTGGACAGCCCCTTCCAGGGCTATGGCACCTTCATTGGGAAGAAGGTCCTTCTCACATTGATGTGGAACCTCCTGTGTTCCAGCTCACACCCACTGCCCCTTGTCCTATCATTGGGTGCCCCTGAGCAGAGCCTGGTTCCATCCTCCTGACACCCACCCTTTCCACATTTATCAGTGATACCAAAACCAGGTTAAAAATCCCCACATCCACTCAGGAGTGTGTCTAGGAATGACAACACACACACAACAAGGGTCCTAATTACAGACCAATTCAGGTTGGATAAGACCCCTGAGGTCATGAAATCCAACCCACAACCCAACTCTACCGAGGTCACCACCAGACCAGATCTCTGAGCACCACAGCTAAGCAACCCTTGAACACCTCAATCCCCTACCTGGGCAGCCTGTTCCAAGGCCTGATGGCCCTTTCCAGGAAGAAGCTTTCCCTGAGGTCCAGCCTAACCCTCCAGCGGTGCAGCCTGAGGCTGATCCCTCTTGTTCCATCAGGGAGACACAATCCCCTCCCTGGCTGCGCTTGATTTTCAAGAATCAGATATCCAAATTTACACTGGATTTTCACTTCATTCATTAACAACTTCAATCCCACAGAAAATACAAAGCTGATAACATTTCAAGCTCTAGTTTAGTTAACTCGAGCACAAGAGACACCTCAGACCAAAACACCATCAACTCCTAAAAGAGAACAAAGCGCTGGCTGAACCACCAGTCTTTTCTCTTAGGACCCTGGATGAGCCTTTCAAGTGTAGCAGGGTTTGACCAGCACCATCAAGAGCCCAGTTTGATCCCATGACCCACAGGTAGAGACTCCAATTCCATTCCGTGGCCCCTGTGCTGCCGACTATGAATCGAGACTGTGGAACATAAAGGACAGTCTCTAGTTCATTTGTGCAGCAGGGAAAAGAGGGCAAGGAGAGCAGAAGCAATAGCACTGGCTGACCAGCAACCTTCTTCACACAAAGGGATACTGTTCCATTCCTGGAAGGAGATGGGGTAGTGTCGGGGGGGACGGCACTGGGAACCCACCCTGGGTCAGCAGCAGAGAAAACCAAGAAATGAAGCCCGATGCCACGTTGTGAAAGAGCAGAAAGTGGCAGTGATCACTGAAAGGAGAACGTGGTCATCTCCTGAGCCTCCTCCTCAAAGCAAAAAATAACTAACCAGATTGAAAGTTCCAGCAGACATTACATAAGGACCTGAATTTGATTAATGCCTGTTGTTCCCATTACGATACCGCTTGCAGATCACAGACAGGATAAGGATAGACGCTTGGTCAATGAGTTTCCATCCCTGTGGATCTTCATTGTCTGCAGCAAATTAAATGAGTTCAAAAATACAAGGGAAAACAGTACTGGAAGAGAAGCATCTGAACAAGAGACACATCATAGGACCCCAGACTGAGCTGGGTTCGAAGGCAGCTCAGACCTCACCCAGTGCCAGTCCCCTGCCATGGACAGCAACACCTCTCACCAGACCAGGTTGCCCAGGGCTCCGTCCAAGCCGGTTATGAAGACCAAACAGATCAACACAAAGGAGTGACTGGGACTCATACATCCCCTTCCCCAGCCTGATGCCCTGCTCACACCTTGGGGTCTAAGTTCTGGCACCAAGCACCTGCTCCTCCATCAGACTCCGTTTGTTCAGCCAACCCAGGCTGTGGGTCATCTCATCTCTTAATTTTCACCGCAGACCTAGAAAGCCTTTCGCAGGAAAACAACTGCACAGGAAGCCATAAAAACCCGTGTCCTTGTTCCCACAACTTTCTGTTCAGCGTTGCACCCCGGGCAAAGAAAATCATTTGGCTTTACAGGGATTCTGCTGCACGTCGGCTGTGATTAAGGCGCGTCTTCGCGTTGTTTCTCACGGCAATCTAACCCGATGTCCTCCTGAGCACCCCGACAAAGGCTTGTTTATTAAAAGGTACAAGTGTTCCTCCAGCCCTGTAAGCAGCCTGGTGACAAGCTGGCTCTTTGCAGTTACAGAATAAATAATGCGGGACCGGGGGGAGGACTTCAGACGTTACCTGGTCTGACAGGAGACCGGGGCTTACCTGCTCTGCAATTAGAGATGCAGCTTTGATGCTGCAGAACCAAGTAAAGCTAAAAGCACGGTGCCTGTGGGGCTAAAGAGCAGCAAGTTATTTTAAGGTACTGTTAGGAGGTGCTGCTGCACCCTGCCTTGCCCTCATGCAGTCATTTTTCCCTCAGCAAATGAGAATACACTGGAGGGAATGTTATGCGGCACTGGTTTGCAACTGGTGTGTCCTAGGGTTTGAAATCCTGCTGTGAAAAGCCCCTGATGCAGACAGATCTTTTGGGGAAAAAACCCCATGCGTGTGAGTTTATGAGGAAACCTCAGTATCACACCAGTAGGATTTGTGTTGGTCCTCTCTAGTGACTGGTTGCGAGGCACTTAAACCAGTATCATCCTCCCCATGAGGAAACTGCCTCAGGTTGTGCCAGAGGAGGGTTAGGTTGGGCATCAGGAGAAATCTCTTCCCTGACAGAGTGGTCAGAGGTTGGAACAGGCTGCCCAGGGAGAGGAGGAGTTGCCATCCCTGGAGGGGTTTGGACACCGCGTAGCTGAGGGATAGGTTTTAGCGGGCAGGTTGGGGTTGGGGCGATGGTTGGATTGGATGAGTTTGGAGGTTCTTTCCAACCCTAATTGTTCCCTGATTCTGTGATTTCTTGCATAATTTCCTATCACTCCTATCTGTTCACAAGTGGCAAAGATCACTCAGCAACAGTNGTGATCCTGCTGTGGCAGGGAGATAGATTGGACTGGATGATCTTTCAAGGTCTCTTCCAATCCCTAATGGTTCTAGGATTCTATGAAATAATAAGATATTATTAAATAATAAGATATTATTAAATAAGAAGAGATTATTAAATAGTAAAATATTATTAAACAATAAAAGAGTAAGTTATTATTAAATAGTACAACATAATTAAGTAATAAAATAGTATAAACCAATAAGATATTATTGAATAATGAATTAACATTAAATAATACAATAATCTTAAATGAGGAAATACTATTAAATAGATGTAACAGTATCTCCTTCTTCTGAGCCCGGATCGCAGAACATTAAGGATTGGAAGGGACCTTGAAAGATCACCCAGTCCAATCCCCCTGCCAGCT
>VXBP01007264.1:0-162723 GCA_013400115.1 Rhinopomastus cyanomelas | reverse complement strand
AGGGTTAGGTTGGGCATCAGGAGAAATCTCTTCCCTGACAGAGTGGTCAGAGGTTGGAACAGGCTGCCCAGGGAGAGGAGGAGTTGCCATCCCTGGAGGGGTTTGGACACCGCGTAGCTGAGGGATAGGTTTTAGCGGGCAGGTTGGGGTTGGGGCGATGGTTGGATTGGATGAGTTTGGAGGTTCTTTCCAACCCTAATTGTTCCCTGATTCTGTGATTTCTTGCATAATTTCCTATCACTCCTATCTGTTCACAAGTGGCAAAGATCACTCAGCAACAGTAAAGACAGAGCCTATAATTAAAAACATCTGTAGTGTCACCAGTAACAACTGCAGGACCCTTAAACAGCACAAGGAAGCTGAGACAAGAGAGGAGCTTTTCTCAGCTCGTGAGGACANACCTTGAAAGATCACCCAGTCCAATCCCCCTGCCAGCTAAGGGGTTTGCCTTCACCTCTCCTATTCACAGGCCAGCCCCAGGCAGGCTTTTCCTCGGAGGCACCAAGGGCTGCAGAGCTGGGGCGGCGCAGCGCCGTAACCCTTCCTGCAGGATTCGTTCCCTGTGATCCTTTCCCAACGAGCTCGTGATGCATTCAAGAAACAATTCCAGCTTGCCATAAAAGAGCGAGCGAGCTGCTCGTAAAGCAGGAGCCCAGCATTTCACGAGCAAAAAAAATAAAAAAGAAAGAAGGAGCTACAGTTTAATCTCCCCAAATTAGCATAATTTTCCTATTATTCCTCAGATTGCCTGATTAAATTAGTCTGCATCACTTTAACAAGAACGAGGGGTGAATTCTAAAAGAAAAGAGCTTCAAATTGAAAAATCAAAGAATAAAAACTGAACAGAGATGAATGAAAGTGAAAAACCCACTGTCTTGCCCATAACTCAACCACCATGTGATCCAGTAACACCAGTGGGTCACACAGACTGGTCATCCAGCCTGTGATGTCCTCCAAAGAATTGCACTACACTGGTGGCACTGAGGAGTCTTCTTCCTTAAAGATTCCGTTGTCCCATCAGCTGGCAGATTGATTAGACTATTCCAGCTTGTTTTCTCCTACTGGGTTGCCCTGGATGATTCAGGACATCAGTCACCACTCAAGTCCCACACTTAGCTCACTGGTCTTTCCACATTTTAGCACTCATGAGGTGACTAGTGGAGACTGGGGTGAATTGAGCTGGAAACCATCCACCAGAAACCGCCTAGGGAACGTCAGGATAATCATTCCCTTTGGAAGAGCTGTAGAATCACAGAATGGCCAGGGTTGGAAGGGATCTTAAAGATCACCCAGTTCCAACCCCCATACACAGGCAGGGACACTTGTGTTAGACCTAGTTCCTCAGGCCCTCAGCCAGCCTGGCCTTCAACCCTGCCAGAGATAGGGCAGCCACACCGTCCTTGGGCAATCTGTTCTAACATCTCATCACCCTTGCAGCAAAGAATTTGTTCCTCAGTCTCCCCTCTTCAAATCTGGAACCCTTTCCCTTTGTCCTCTCACTACCACCCCTGTCCAAAGCCCTCCCCCAGCTTTCTTGTAACCCTTGTCAGTGATTGGAAAGCTGCTGGAAGGTCACCTGGGAGCCTCCTCTTCTCCAGGCTGAACAACCCCAACTTGCTCAGCCCTCTGATCATTTGAGCTGCTCTCTTCTAGACACCTTCCAGGAGCTCTATGTCTTTGTTTTGTTGGAGACTCCAGAACTAGACCCAGCACTCCAGGTGGAGTCTTACCAGTGCAGAGTAGAGGTGGAGAACCACCTCCCTCAACTGACTGTCCCTGCTTCTTTTGCTGCAGCCCAAGAAGAGGGCCAGTAACTCAGGTCTGGCTCTGTCTCATTAAATTTAGTCTGGACTTCGTGATCATCCAGCCTCAATAATTCCAGGATTCTTTCATTCTGTGAAATCCAAGAAGAGGGCCAGTAACTCAGGTCTGGCTCTGTCTCATTAAATTTAGTCTGGACTTCGTGATCATCCAGCCTCAATAATTCCAGGATTCTTTCATTCTGTGAAATCCACACGATGCAGAGCAAGCACAAGTGATCTTGAGGGGCCCTGGGAGAGCAGCAGTGCTGTTTCCTTTGCTGTGCTCTGTCCTAACATCTCCACTGCCTGGCAATAATCCTGTTTGCCTTTCTCACCCCGAGCAAAGTTCACAACCCGCCGATCGAAACCCTGATCCCTAATATTAGTTTTGGTAATGGAGAGGAAAAAAAAGGTCTCGTTGAAGCCACATTCCAATTAGGAACCAGGGGTATTCGAACAGAAAAGATCCAGTAATTTTTGCTGATGTGATAGTTATTGCTGAGACTTAATTGGCCAGAACTGTCAATGGCAATTAAAAGCTGACGGTCGGGGCTCTCGCAGCCTCGGTGACTTACTGGGGTGGTTTTTAAAGCATCCCATTTGTTCAGTCACACTGGTTGATAGAACCTGGAAACCTCAATTTTGTTCTATGGTAACAGTCAGAAAGAAAACCCCAACAAGCAAATCTTGTGTAATTGGTAGCTTTATAGGCTGCAATCAATTGTCTTATCTTCATGTGGAGAAATTATGCTGGTTTTTGTGGGCTTTGTCGCTGCTGGCTCTGGGAGGTTGCTCTGATGGGAGATTGTAATTAGAACCGCGGTGAAGCGTTTGAGATTTCAAAGGTTGAAAACATTATCCTTCTGGGAGGTTTCATGTGAGAGCTTTTGGGCTGGCGGCCAAGCTTAAAGCTTCCAAGTTCAGCTGGGTGGTTTCACCTCAGGAAGAGGTGCTCTGGTAAAACCTGGAGAGTCAAAAGGGTGGGACAGGTGACTCTATAAAGAGCTTGGGGGGCTAATCTAAAAAATCATCTCCATAATCTTTCCAGGCTTAATAAGGACAATGTTAGTTTGAGAAAGGACCCCTGACAGGCATTATCTGCGTGTTATGGAGTATTCCTAACACAGCAGCAGGACCAAACACAGATCAGACTCTGGCATGAGATGTTCACCAGACAGCATTACTTCATGAAGACATCCGCTGAGGAGTCAAGGTTTAAAAAGCCAAAGAAGATGCAGTGAGTGTGGTGACAGAGCTCACACAACAGTGTATGGCAGAAGTATCACTGGGATCCATCAAGGGCAACAGTAGAGACAACAACCTGCTGAATAAAGTCTACAAGATACGACCTCTAGAATCACAGAATCATTAGGGATTGGAAGGGACCTTGCAAGATCATCCAGTCCAATCCCCCTGCCACAGCAGGATCACCTAGACCAAGTCACACAGGAACACATCCAGACGGCTCTTAAACGTCTCCAGAGAAGGAAACTCCACAACCACCCTGGGCAGCCTCTTCCAATGTTCCATCACCCTCACTGGGAAGAAGTTCCTTCTGGTATTTATATGGAACCTCCAGCTTACACCTATTGGCCCTTGTCCTATCACCAGACGACACTGAGAAGAGCCTGGCTCCATCCTCCTGAAACCCACCCTTCACATATTCATAGACATTAGTGAGATCTCCAGTTCTAGTGCAGCCACTAACTTTTCATGCAACATTCAGCACCCCCAAATGTCTACCCAGCCATCATTGTTTCATGGTGTTTGATGCTTCGCCAGCGCATAAGAACTAAATCATCGAATCATTTCAGCTGGAAAAGACCCTCAAGCCCATCAAGTCCAACCCTGAACCCAACTGTCCCAACCCACTGCTAAACCCCATCCCTGAGCTCCAGATCTGCACGACCATGAAACACAGCCAGGGATGGCGATTCAACCCCCTCCCTGGGCAGCCTGTTCCAAGGGCTGAGGACCCTTTCCAGGAAGAAGTTTCTCCTCGGGGCCAACCTAATCTTCCCCTGGGGGGGTCTGAGACCATTTACTCTTATTCTGTCCCTTGTTCCTTGAGAGAAGAGACCAGCCTCCACCTCTCTGCACTCTCCTGTCAGGTAGTTGTAGACAGAGGTAGTCTAGCCCCAACCTCCTTTGATAATCCCACCATCACCACTTACTTTTAAACAACATTTTAAGCCACTGTACAAGAAAATACATCACGAGTGGAAGAGCTGACTTCCTGCTAAGAGAGCAAAATACAGACACGGGAGCCGTATCCAAAGATCTGTAAAAGCAAATAAACCCAGTGCACAAATCACTACAAATCAGGTTCCTTCAGTCTAGTCTGGGCTAAAGCAGCACCTCATAAAATCTGGCACCACCACCCAAAGCTTACAAAAGGAAGATAGAAAAGAAGAGTTGAGATGCTGAATTTGTCCTTTGTTTAGAGGAAGAAAGTGACACCATCAAGCATTTGTGCTATAAAGATGGATCCCAACACTTGTCAGAAACATGACTGAAGGGAAGGACAAATATCCAGGAGGAAAAAAGAAGTGGTTTCTGTCTTCTAGGGTTTGGGGGGCTGTTGTTTAGGTGTTAGAGTGCTGGGATTTTATGGTTTGGGTTTCTTTTTTTAAAAAACCTGCTGTGGTTTGAAAATTGGAAGAGAGAATGCTCAAAGTCCTCTTTTCAACCCAGGACAAAACCCCAAAGATAGAGAGTTAAATATCAGAAATAGAAAAGGATCCAATAGCTGGACAAGCCACGAGGTTATTTCACTCTTCATTTCAGCCACCAAGCCACAGAAGCCACTAATGACTCTCAGTTTCTCCTCCAGCTTCATTAATTTCCAATAAATTAAACTTTACTGAGAATCTGCTCATAAAAATCTGTGTGTGCAGTCTGAGAATGGAAAACCAGCTGCCTTCAGCATTCTGGCTGGTGAACCCCATCCCTTCTCCTTCTCCTCCAGTTCATCTGTTAGAACTTTTGGATTCAGGTAGTGAAGAAACCAACAAGGGCAGGTGTCCTACTGGACCTAGGGCCGACAACCAGGGACTGGTGGAAGATGTGAAGGTCAGGGCAGCTGTAGTGAGCATGAGAGGATAACGTCTGGAATCAAGAGGGAGTTTAGGTTGGACAGTAGGAAAAACTTCTTCCTGGAAAAGGTCCTCAGGCGTGAAGAAAACAGACCCTCTGCCAGCAGCCAACTCCCTCCTTGCAACTACAATGGGGCCCTGTTCTGGGAAATCCACACTAACCAACTCAAAGTGTAGAATTAAATGTAAATTGTATTTTATATTCAAAATAAATTCAAATCAAAAGGTAGAAATAAATGCAGAATTTATACTTGAAATAAATTCAAAGGTTACACTGGAAATAAATTCAAATCCAAGAGTAGCAATAAATTCCAAATGCATTTTATACCCAAAATTAATTCAAAGTGTATTTCTACACTTCAATGGAATATAAAATATTAAAAATTTGATTGAATATAACATAAATTTGGACCTCAGAAATAATGTCTTGGGCTTTATTTCTAGGTCTTATGAAGTCTTAATGAGAATTAAAATGAAATGAGTCTTGGACTCTATTTCTAAAGTCCAGATTTATTTTCTATTCAAAATCAATTCAAATTTAAGGGCAGAAATAAATGCAAAATTTATATTTGAAATAAATTCAAATCAAATGATAGAAATAAATTCCAAATCTGTTTTACATTCAAGACAAATTCATGTCAAAGGGTAGAAATAAATTCAAAATGCATCCTATACGCAAAATAAATTCAAATCAAGGACCCTAATGAAGGCAAAAATGATATTCAAAATAAATCCAAATTAAAGTGCAGAAAGAAATTCCAAATGTATTTTATGTTCAACGTAAATTCAAAGTGTATTTCTGCACTTCAACTGAATATAAAATACAAAAGATTTGGTTGAATATAAAGTAAATTTGGACTTTAGAAATAATGTTTTGGACTTTCTGTCTAAGTCTTCCTAAGTCTTAACAAGAATTAAGACTCAGTAAGTCTTGGACTCTATTTCTAAATCCAGATTTATCTTATATTCAAAATAAATTAAGATTTAAGTGTAGAAATGAATGCAAAATTTATATGCAAAATAAATTAAAATCTAAGGGGAGAAATAAGTGTAAAATTTATATGCAAAATAAATTAAAATCTAAGTGTAGAAATAAATGCAAAATTTATATGCAAAATAAATTAAGATCTAAGTGTAGAAATAAATGCAAAATTTATATGTAAAATAAATTAAAATCTAAGGGGAGAAATAAGTGTAAAATTTATATGCAAAATAAATTAAAATCTAAGTGTAGAAATAAATGCAAAATTTATATGTAAAATAAATTAAAATCTAAGGGGAGAAATAAGTGTAAAATTTATATGCAAAATAAATTAAAATCTAAGAGCAGAAATAAATGCAAAATTTGTATTTGAAACACATTCAAATGAAAGTGCAGGAATGAATTCAAAATTTGTTTTATGTTCAAAGACAATTAAAAGCAAAGGCTAGAAACAAGTTACATCCAAGACAAAAAGCTGCAGTATAGCAGTTTGAGCAGAACATTCGTGGTATTTGGATTTGGAGCACATTCAACTGGGATTGGAAACTACCTCCCAGCTCTTGTGATCCTACCTGATCTCCTAAGAGGAGGTTTCGTCTCACCCGTGCGGGAGAGGAGTGGAGTTTGGCCAGACCTGTCCTGTTTGCTGGCTGCACAGAGGCTGCCCTCACACTGGGTCTGACCATTCCCACTTCACCCATCTCAGCTCCCACCTCAGTGCCTCTGTGAAGCAGCTCTTCCTGTCAGCTTGCTGCAGCAGGGAGGGAGCAGCAGTGAGGGGCTGTTACTCAGCAGACAACTACAAGCCCAGCGTGTCAGGCTCTGTTAAAATCCAGGTTGTAAAACAGGGCAGCATTAATATTTCTTGGTGATGAAATAATCAGAGCTGGAGCGGTGCTCTGGGCGAGGAGACGGGTGTCAGCACACGGTGTCTCCTCACTGGAACTGCCCAGAAGGGACAAGAGTGACAGAGCAGTGGGGCTGCCAAGGGATGCTGCTCGCGGGCTACGTGCACCGCAGAACCATCAATATTGGAAGGGAACACGGCTGGTGATTCCTCTCTGTTCTCTCCACTGGAAAACTCAGAACATCAGGTCCTTCTGGGCTGCATCAGGATAAGTGGGGCCAGAGATAGACAGAGAGAGGGGATTCTGCCCATCTGCTCCACCTTGGAATCCTGCAGCCAGTTCTGGAGCCCCCAACACCAGAAGGACCTGTTGGAGCTGGTCCAGAGGAGGCCATGAGGATGATCAGATGTTTAAAACCCTCCTGGACATGTTCCTGTGAGACTTGGTCTAGGTGATCCTGCTATGGCAGGGGATTGGACTTGATGATCTTTCAAGGTCCCTTCCAATCCCTAATGATTCCATGATCCTTCTCTGGCATGGGGGGTTGCACTAGATGATCTTCTGCAGTCCCTTCCAATCCCTAATGTTCTGTGATTCTGTGTGTCAGGAGGAAACCCAGCACCATGGACACTCCACCCCTCCTCAGACTGCTGGTGTTTCAAACACTTTACATCCCCAGTCACAACCTGTTCCTGCCATCCTCAGACAAGCAAAGATCTCCTGGGAGCAACTGTAGGATCAAACCCATGATGTGCTACACGTCCCTGGCTCTTTATTTATTATTAACTCCTCAGCACAATGGCAGGAATTCAGGCCAACAAGAAGCAACCCAACTCTCTCTTTCATCCAGGAATTTCCTACCCCTGTGTTTCGAGGTCCTGGCTATTATTAGCCCGCGCAGCGCCGTGCAGGAACGATAGAGAGCTGTGCTTGGTCTGGTTAGGATTCTGCAGAGCCTGCACTGGGTGATAAAAATTAAGCTAACTCTCATGCATAAATGAGTCTGAAAAAAGAAAATAAAATAATAAATCTACTGCATCCCTGGTATTTTAATTCCCTGGAGAAGCCCCTGGGGAGCTGGTGGGTTTTTTTGCATCCGAGTAGCTACTCGAACGCTCAGCTAAAACAAAGATTGCATGACATTTGAAAGTGGAATTAAAATCCATCGAGTGGGCAGAAGGGCACGAGTGAGGCTACGCTTGGCTGTTAGAAGAAATTTATTACCTAGGCAAAAGTGAACGGAACAAAAGCAAGGACTTAGCGGTCAGGTCTGGGAATGTTATTATTGCTGTCGCTGAAGGCATCATTAACTTTGGAATATTTGCATAACTGAGAGAAAAAACAATTCAACCAGGTAAAAAAAATCAACCTGGCAAAAATAGTGAGGAATCACAGAATGGCCAGGGTTGGGAGGGACCGTAAAGATCACCCAGTTCCAACACCCCTGCACAGGCAGGGAGACCTTCACTAGACCAAGTTCCTCAGGGTCCCAGCCAACCTGGCCTGCAACACTTCCAGGGGTGGGGCAACCACAACTGCCCTGGGCAACCTGATCCAGCATCTCACCACCCTTGCCAGAAAGAATTTGTTCCTCATGTCCAACCTCAGTCTTCCCTCTTCAAGTCTGGAATCCTTTCTCCTTGTCCTCTCGCTGCCACCGCTGTCAAAAACCCTACCCCAGCTTTCTTGTAGCCCCCTTCAGAGACTGGAAAGCTGCTGGAAGATCACCTGGGAGACTCCTCCTGGCTGAGCAAACCCAACTTGCTCAGCCTGTCCTCACACGGAAGATGCTCCAGCTTTATGAGGAAAAGCTGAGGGAGTTGGGGTGTTTAGCCTGGAAAAGAGGAGGCTCAGAGGGGACTTGCTCCCTCCCTCCAACTCCTTGAAGGGAAGTTGTAGTCAAGTGGGGTTCAGGCTCTTCTCCCAGGCAACCAGCATGAGAGTTCTGGGTCTGAAGCTGTCAGGAGAGGGTTAGGTTGGATATTAGGAAGCCCTTCCTCATGGAAAGGGGGATCAGAGCCCGGACTGGGATGCCCAGGGCAGTGGTGGAATCCCCATCCCTGGAGGTGTTGCATCCCTGGCTGTGGCCCTCAGTGTCCTGGTGTGGCCACTGTGGAGATGTTAGCTCTTGGACTGGGCTGGATGAGCTCAGAGGGCTTCTCCAGACTCAATGATTCTATGATTCTGCAAATGAACTTACAGGATGGAGGGCAAAAAAATAAACACAGTGGAAGGATCTGCCTGTTGTTCTCTCTCACGCTCAGATCTTTTAAGGATCAATTTATGGAGCAATGGAAAACAGAACCACAGAATCCCAGAATGGTTGAGGCTGGAAGAGCCCTCTTAGCTCATCCAACCCAGCCCAGAACCTAACATCACCCCATTGGCCAGACCAAGGCACGAAGCATTACATCCAGTCTTTTCTTAAACACCTGGAGCCAGGATTGATGTGGCAGCTCAAGACTTGATTAACCCCAGTATGCACCCCATTGGGCAATGAGAAAGGATTCTCCCTCTGGCAGGAAAAATCAGCCTTTACTGGTGGGCTAGTGCGTTCACATCTGTAAATTGTTCCATTCAGTGGCAACGGAGCACAAAACTGGCAGGTAAATCCCAGTACTCAGCAGGAGCCAGATCTGCACCTGCTTGTAGACTGCACACAGTTCCACTGACCTGAGCAGAAGCACATCAGTCTGTGCCAAGGGAGGGCATTACAGACCGTGAACCTTTGGAAAGTTTCATATAATTTCTCCAAGAACAGAGCTCGTTTCATCCCAGCAGGTTTGTTGGTCCCGTGCTGTACAGAGTCAGACCTCTGGCAATGATTTTATGCTTGTCAGGTTCTCTGCTCTGTATAGAGATGTCAAACACTGCTTTAACTCCACTTGGAAGCGATTTCAAATACCTGTTTGTCAGCAGAAGTTGGACAAAACCCACCAGAACAAATCAAGAGAAAAAAGAAAGAGAGACAGGGAGCTCCACTCAACAGCATCCGACTGCTGCTCCTCTTACTCAAATAACCAAAGGGAAATCTCCTCTATGGCTGCTATCAGATTAATATTTTGAGGTGTCAGTGCCTTACCGAGCTTGCATCTATAGGAAAACACTGGGCAGGAGACACCTCACCTAGAAGAACAAACTGCATGTTGTGAGGGCTTTATTTAACCAATAATGAACAAGCAGAGCTTTTCAGAAACCACAGAATGATTGAGGCTGGAAAAGCCCTCCAAGCCCATCCAGCCCACCCCAGGACCTAACACCACCTCAGCAGCCACACCAGGGCACTAAGGAGCACAGCCAGGCTGGCCTTCAACACTTCAAGGGATGGGGACTCCACCACTGCCTGGACAGTTCAGTCCAGGCTCTGATCAAACTGTCCATGAGGAGGGTCTTCTTAACATCCAGCCTAACCCTCCCCTGGCAGCCTCAGGTCCTGCCCTCTCGTCCCAGTGCTGGCTGCCTGGGAGAAGAGGCTGACCCCCACCTGACTGCAACCTCCCTTCAGGAAGTTGGAGAGAGGGAGAAGGTCCTCCCTGAGTCTCCCCTTCTCCAGGCTCAACACCCTCATCTCCCTCAGCCTCTCCCCATCAGCCTTTCCCTCCAGCCCCTTCCCCAGCCTCATTGTTCCTGTGGACCCACTCCAGCCCCTCAACATCTTTCCTGAAATGAGGGCCCCATCTCAATCCTCTCAATATTCCTGCAACCCTGAAGCAACACCAAATTATTGGAGTGGAGGGTGTAAAAAAGTCCCACACTCCAGTTGCCAGATAAAGAGTTAAAGGTCTGTCTTTGGGCTGCTCCATATGCATCACATGTCCTCTCTGAATAGGATCAGGCTCGAATTCCCCACACTGGTAATTATTCTATGTAAATACCCGAAGTCGATTTGCCAACTGCATGGTTGTGTTTGACATCTGCATATTTCTTCCGTGCGCCGACACTCCGCGTGCAGACAGCTGCCTGCTCGTATAAATCTGCCGTTTCCCTTTATGAATCGCGGGAGCTGGAGTGTAAGGAGGTCGGGTTTGGGTAAAAACTTCTGGAATTAATGAGACCCAGCAGCGCAGGTATTTCTGGAGGAGCTGGGAGAGGCTGGCGCTGGCTGGAAGGGGTGGGAATCTCATTTGTTCCCAGTGAGAATCAGCAGTGAAACCCTGATGGTTAAGGCAGCTATCTCAGTGCTACTGCAATTCAGGCTAAAGAGCAGAATCACAGAACATTAGGGATTGGAAGGGACCCTGAAAGATCATCCAGTCCAATCACTCTGCCAGAGCAGGATCACCCAGACAAAGTCACACAGGAACATAGTTGAGTTTAAATGTCTCCAGAGAAGAAGACTCTATGCATCTGACCAAAAACTTTGAAGGCGGTTGAGGTTATTTTGGCGGTTCTTTGTGGGGTTTTTTAAAGGGTAGATGAGTTTACAATCAATAGGAAACTCTTGATTAAAACTAGTCTGCTAGAGCGTGACTCTCGTGAAAGTTCCCATTGTGCCTGAGAGGTTGGTTTGAGGTTAAGAAGTGGAACTGTAGGAGGAGTAGTGTGGTCAGCAGGACTAGGGACGTCATCCTCCCCCTCAAGCACTGGGGCACTTCTGGGCCCCTCACTTCAAGAAAGAGATTGAGAAGCTGGAGCGGGTCCAGAAGAGCAACAAGGGGCTGGAGGAAGGGACTGGAGGAAAAGGCTAGTGGGGAGAGGCTGAGGGAGCTGCAGTTGCTTAGCCTGGAGAAGAGGAGGCTCAGGGTGTCTGTAGCCAAGTGGTGGTCAGGCTCTTCTTCCAGACAACCAGCACCAGAGGGCAGGGCATGAAGCTGCCAGGGGACAGTTAAGTTGGATGTTAGGAAGCCCTTCCTCACAGAAAGGCTGGTCAGAGCCTGGAATGAGCTGCCCAGGAGAGTGGTGGAGTCCCCATCCCTGGAGGTGTTGAAGGCCAGCTTGGCTGTGGTCTTTAGTGCCCTGGTGTGGTCGCTGGGGTGATGTTAGGTCCTGGGGTGGGCTGGACGAGCTTAGAGGGTTTTGCCAGCCTCGAGTTGGGGGTATTCAACCACCACACCACTTCTGAAGTCAAACCCATTACACTACAGGTCCATCACACAGGGAAACCTTGAACTGTTTCCAAAACGAAAGTCAACAACTACTGTGTCCTAACAACAAACTATTCCCTCAATCTAATAAATGATTATGACCTATTATTTCAATCCATGATTTACTATTGAAAGAAAGAAGCAAAAACATGGGATTCATAGCAAAATATTTTCACAAATTGCAGTATTTCTGATTCTTTTCCCCTCGTGTTCTGCCGTGAAGCCATTTCCCACAGAGCTTTAGCAGGAGGTTTTCACTTAGCTCCGGAGTGAGATGCTTTAATTTCTGACAGATCTTTCTAAAACACTGTGAGTCTCCACAAGCCTTAAAGGATCCTAAAGCTTAAAGACACAGGGAAAAGAGAGCAAAAAGGGGTCCCTGCACGAACTTCTCTCAGCTTCTGTTGAAGTAGTGACTGTGAGAATGACAGAGAGACAAAACTGTCGCTGAGAGATGCTGAACAACAGGATTAGGGTAGAAAATCAAATGAATCCAGGACCTTTACTGATCAAACAGCTCATTGGAATGGAAGGCACTGCAAGATTATTTTCAATTTCTCAAAACCACAGACTATAAACAAGCATCATAAGCAGAGATTTCAGAAGCCACTGCGAAGGTATCTACACTTGGGTTTGCATCCAGGGGAGAGAGAAAACAGTAAATAAAGGAAAAAAAGGATTTAAAAGTTGGTGAAATATTACACCTTGGTCCTTGAGGGAATTTCAACCCACAGGATACTCTTTGCTGCCATGAATAAAGGAGGCAGCAAGGTCTAAGACAAGGTTTCCAAGCCAGGAGAGAGAGAAAGTGGAAAAGAGAAGATTTATAGGTTCGTCCCAACAACGAGTAGAATTCTGTTGGCCAAGGTTAGCTGACACAAGCACAAAACTGTAATGGCTGTAAATTTGTCTCCAGCAAGATCTAGTGTTGCTTCTGAGATGATGGAACCTGTTTTATGGTCTGGCTTTAAATATATACACACAGAGCAAAGTGTTAACCTATAAAGTAATACAGGGTGTGAGATTTTAAGAGGCTACAGATGTTGGGATGTGTTACTTAAAGGAGAAATAAATTGTTCAGAGGGCTGGAGCCCTTGTGCTCTGGGGACAGGCTGAGGGACTTGGGACAGTTCAGTGTAGAGAGGAGAAGGCTCCTAAAGAAGGACCTTTTAGCAACCTTCCAACCCTTGAAATGAGTCTATAAGGCAGCTGGGGAAGGTTGTTCCCAAGGGCAGGGAATGAGAGGACAAGGGGTCCTGGTTTGGAGGTGGAAAAGGGCAGAGTGAGGCTGGATAGGAGGAGCAAGGTCTGGAATCTGAGGGTGGGGGATCCCTGGAACAGGCTGCCCAGAGAGGGGATGTAGGCTCCCCACCCCTGGAGCCATTCAAGATCGGGCTGGCTGGGGCTCTGGGCAACCTGAGTGCTGGCCCTGCTTGTTGTGGGGGGGTTTGACTGGATGCCCTTTGGAGGTCCCTTCCATCTCTGTGATTCTATGAAAAAAGGAGAATGTGGTTGAGTGGTTAAGTGGTTCCCCGGAGAGTGTCAGGAAGATCTCGGGACGTTTTTCTCATGCAAATAATCCCACAAAAGTCAGCACTAAAAATAAGAAAGAAACAAAGAGAACTGACCTCAAAACACCGGTCATACAGAAAGAACAGGGACCATCCTACTGAAACGCTGAATGTGAGGAGTTAAGCTCATTTATCACAGTCTGCCATCAGACTTAGAGGATAGAAAACAAGCTAATTCCACCTCAAGGCTTGAAAAAGCTGAATTTGAAAGAGGTAGACTCACAGTTAAGAAGGTGATACCCAAGAGAAGTGATGAATATTTCCCCAAGCACTTAAAAACCTGACTCGTTCACACACCCTGACATCCTGTTGGAGAAGAAACCGTGTGAACAACTTCTTTCCTGGTGTTGAAAAAGCAGATTAACCTCAACTTCTGAATCGGCACCAAGCGTGAGGCTGAGCTCAGCTGGGTGGACGAGCAGTTACTGCCAGCAGAGGCATTAATGATGAAGCCTGGAGAACACGGTAGCAGGTAATTTCTTCAACACTCCCAACCAAACAGTCCTTCACATAGAATTGCAAATGCTGGTTTTATAACCGTGTTGGTTGTATAAATGAAAGCTCCTCCAGATCTGAATGGCACTCTGGGATTCCTCCTATGAAAATCTCAGTATAGAAGGCATCTAAAACAATTGTCATGCCTTTCCCTGACTAAAAAAATAAAAGCCCCAAACCCACAGCTTTTGCTCTAATCACTGTAATTTTCTGCACGAGCAATGATTTCAGTCACCTAAAGCAGCAGTGAATAGTCAGGCACTTCACATGCTTTGTTTTTGACTCTGAGATCTGGTGTGCAGCCCTCTGGAATCAATCCATGCTCTTTGGAGAAGCAGTTTCTCTGCCACAGTGGATTCTTCCCAAGAAAGACCCATGTTGCCACAGCTTCACAGGAGAAGGGCAGCGCTCAGGAGAGCTGCGTTGGAGCCACAGAGCAGCTCACCTCTGCATGGGAACGATTCCTCCTACAGATGAACCCTCACACACAAACACTCCCTACGTAAAGGAAGCAAAAATTTATCAGTTGGAGAAGCAGAGCCAAAAATGCACGCTGAGCCCTTCAGCAGGTGTAAATCACACCAACACTTGCAGGTATCATCACCCAGATCCATCCCTGGTGCAGACACACTGCAGTGTGAGAGCTGGTGAGAAGTGCTGAGTTGTGAGGAGGCATCAGAGGAGTCAGGTTTGTGCTTTATTTCTTCTAATAGTCACATCTCAGGACAAACCTTTATGTGTCAGATGTTGTCTCTGCTTCAGCTGCAGACTGTGGGCTGCTCTCCACAGGGGCTCTGCTGAGAACATGAATGGCTTCACACCAGCCTCCCATGGGCCAGGGCAAATCACAGAATCATTCAGGTGACTTGGGAGAAGAGCGTGATCACCACCTCTCTCCAGCCTCCTGTCAGGTAGCTGCAGACAGCAACAAGGTCTCCCCTCAGCCTCCTTTTCTCCAGATTAACCAGACCCAGTTCCCTCAATCTCTCCCCATCAGGCTTCTCCTCCAGGCCCTTCCTCAGCTCTGTTGCCCTTCTCTGGACCCTCTCCAGCCCCTCAATGTCCTCATCCACCAGGTTCCTAGTTCTAGAAATGAGATAATTGCCAGGAGCACTGGGTGCCCTCAGTCCCATCGAGCTCTCTCCTCTCTGCATTCAGTTTCAGGTGGGGTCTGTAATGAATGAGTGGAGCCTCGGGCTGGGGACACGGTTGGGCAATCATGCACAGAAAGCAGGAGGGAGCTCCAGAGAACCTACAAGAGGAGTGGGCAGAGGGCAGGGCTGCTCAGACTAGAGCAAAGGCTGTCCCCAGAGGGAGCATCCCTGCAGCTGGCATTGCTTTGTCACTAATGTGCCTAATAAATACACTAATGGAGCAATGCAGACGTAAATAACAACCGTGTGGGGTTAAGAAACCTCAAGACAGGAGAATTCCTAGTCTGTTGGGACCACATTAAGCTCATTCCACCAGCCAGACCCTACAGAGCACGTTTTGTTTTGTGTGAGCTAGCAGAAACGCCGTGACACTATATTCCTGAGACAGGTCCACAGGCTGTTTCGCTGGGGGAGAGGGAGATGTAAAAAGCAGATGAATTTTCCAAGCAGCTTTAACGTAGGCAATTTTACACAGAATTAGGTATCTCATTAGTAGAGGCAATTACATGCATACCCAAATAAAGGGACGGAGCATGACTTGGAATTAAATCTGGATTAACAGGGAGCGTGGGTTTGAGCAAACATGAAGTTTGCTTGGGAAGCTGCCAGCAGTCTACTCTATCACCGTAACACTCCAGCTCATCATGGACCACCTAGGAACCCACTGCCCTTCAGCGTGTCCTATTCTGTTCTGAAAGGAAGGTTAGTCCTGACTCCTTGGTGTTGAGAAACTTCTCCCTCACACTCATGAGTGGAAATGGCCTTAAGTTGCACCAGGAGAGGTTCAGGCTGGATGTTAGGAGGATTGTTTCTCCTGAAAGTGTTGTCAAGCACTGGAACAGCCTGCCCAGAGAGAGAATTGAGTCTTGAGGTGCTTAAGAGAAGGGTAGATGTTGCATTGGGGGACAGGGTTTAGTGGTGATGATGGGACTAGAAAAATGTTGGACTCAATGATCCTGAGGGTATCTTCCAGCCAGAACTATTCTGTGCTTTTATGAGTAGGTGGTCCATACCTTTGCTTGATTAAGGATCCACAAGAGATGGTTTCAACCGTCCCCTAAACAATGTTTAGGGAAGATCTAATTTTAGCTTCGAACCTGTGCAGTCCAGAACAAGTTGCTTCAGGTCTTCTCCTCAATTCCCCACCAGTGAAGTGATGATGATGACACAACTGCACAAAGCTTAGCCCTAAGTAATGCAGTCTGGATAAATCTGCAGCACTTGAGGCACTAAATGTACTGAGCACTGGATAGAAACAAACCACGGGCTGTTTTATCACCCTACAAAACGGTCCACAAATGAAATATTTCCTCTCCTAAATCAGGGTTAAAAATACAAAAATCTCCATTTTCCCCTGAGCTCAGCTGCAGGAAAGAAGGAGGAATTTTATCCAGGTTTCTTATTCATTGGGCTATAGAATTGGTGAAGAAAGAAAGGAGAGAAAAGAGAGCAATAGGCACTTCCCAGGCTGATTCATCCCATACAGGTCAGATAAATCCCTTTTATACCTGAGTGTAAAAGAAGCCATAAGAACACTCAAAGAATAGTCTTTTAAACTTGCCTACCCAGCTCATATCAACTGAGATGAATTTCATTCTAACTGAAAATCCAGACAACTTTCATTTTGGATGAACGTTTCATGATCAGTGAGGTTTTTCCAAGCCCATCGTTTCATGTGGAGATACTGGCATTTGCCCCTCAACAATCCCCGACCAGCTCCTAGGATGGTGTAATAATTGCTGATTTGTTCTCTTTTCAGGCCTGGTTTTTTTTCCATAACTTAGTTCATTAAACATAAACCAAACTTCCAATAAAACCCAAAAGCCACCACATTCTCTTGGAGGTAGAATCACAGCTTTTGCAAAAAACCAAAGAGGTCACAAAACCCAAATCATACTCCACCATGAAATTCATCCCTTCTCTTCTACAACTTAGCTCTTTAACCCTAATAACTCATCGAGTCATAGAATCATTCAGGTTGGAAAAGACCCTTGGGATCGTGGAGTCCAACCATCAACCCTACTCCACAAGTTCACCCCTAAATGAGATCCCCCACCACCACATCTAAGCGACTTCCAAACACATCCAGGGATGCAGACTCGACCACCATCATGGGCAGCACATTCCACTGCCTGACCACTCTCTCCAGAAGAATTTCTTCCTCATGTTCTCTCTAACCCTCCCCTGTTGAAGCTTGAAGCCCTTCCCTCTGGTTCTGTCATTAATGACCCGTGAGAAGAGACCACCACCAACATCTCTACAATGTCCTTTCACACAGATGTAGAGAGCGATGAGGTCTCCCCTTAGCCTCCAACTCTTTCACTCTCTCCTCATCAGATTTATTCTCCAGGCCCTTCACCAGCTTCGTTGCCCTCCTCTGTATAATGATCCCCCTAAATAATCAGGAGCATTCAAAAGACTCCTCCATGGTCAACTCAAGGCTACTGGGTGGCCTCCTACGTTCTGCTGGTGGTGCAATCAGCATCCAGGAGATCTGGCTGAGGCAGCAGCTTTCAAGCACTGCATTTGAGTTAAAATATAAAGATTCTAGAACCACCAGTAAAATTAAGTGACGTCCCTGTACTGAACAAGGAATAATCCCTAACAAGACCACTTCAAATTAATAACTGTCAGAATTGCTGAAAGGAAAGGAAATTGCTTGGAATTATTTGCTGTAAAGCAAACAATGGGGTTATTGAAACCTCACAGTCACCCGAATCGTAATTGGATCAAAAGCTTCTGCTGTGTGTTTATTGTTCAGAGGGCTTGGGAGAAGCTGCTTCTGGCTTCCATTGACAACTCTCTGCTTGAGCTTCCTTGATTGGAGTTCAACTCTGCTTGTATTTCCAGGCTACTCCTGGGGCAAAGAGAAGTGCTGGTAGTCTCTCAAATGAAAACCTCTCGAGGTTTGCCCTCTCACTTCTAGGAACGGCTCCTCCTCTTCATGTTTCAAGCTCGTCTCTGACACGAGCCAAGTAAACGACTCCAAAAGGCAAAGGTCACCCAGTATGGCTGCTGCTGGAGTGGCTAATGGGAAGGCAAGCTGTTATTTTTCCATTATATGCCACTGAACAAAGAGTGCTCTCTGAAGTGGAGTCTTGGCTTGGTTCTCCTTCGTAATTAGAGCAGCTCTCCAGTTCGGGGGCCTATAAAACCCATCCGCTTACTCAAACACATTTTACCCAGACAAGGAGCAGGGAAAGAGTTGAATTATCAGTGGTTGGGAAGGACACGACCGGGCAGGGTATCACAGGCGCTTCTGACACACGAATGCTCAGGTGGCCAAGAAGGCCAGTGGCATCCTGGCCTGGATTAGAAACTGTGTGTCCAGCAGGAGTAGGGAGGTGATTGTCTCCCTGTGCTCAGCACAGGGTGAGGACACACCTTGAGTACTGGATCCAGGTTTGGGCACCTCAGTACAAGGGAGACATCGAGTGAGGGCAGAGGAGGGCAACAGAGCTGGTGAAGGGCCTGGAGAATCAATCTGATGAGGAGAGATGGAAGAGTTGGGGCTGTTTAGTTTGAGGAAGAGGAGGCTGAGGGGAGACCTCATCGCTCTCTAAATCTATCTGAAAGGACATTGTAGAGATGTTGGTGCTGGTCTCTTCCCACAGGTAACTGGGGACAGATCCAGAGGGAAGGGCTTCAAGCTTCAACAGGGGAGGTTTAGAGAGGACAAGAGGAAGAAATTCTTCCTGGAGAGAGTGGTCAGGCACTGGAATGTGCTGCTCATGATGGTGGTTGTGTCCCCATCCGTGGATGTGTTTGGAAGTCAAGAGGAGAAACAACTGAAGTAACCACGGGGAGACTCCTCCTGAGCGCGGGTCCGTTTCTACACTACTTCCATGTCGACACGCTGACTCTACACAAAGCCAAGCTCTTAATTCCAGGTCTGCCTGTCCCACTGCAATGGCTATAACAGCACATACATCACCTGCTGCTTTTTACAAGGTCAAAAAGGGTCTAAACACCCAGTTTTAACTACATTTATGCAGCTGGCAAGGTAAGTGACAGCTGTCAGGCTGGAAGGGAAGTGCTGAATGCAGATGAATTCAGTCCTGTGACTACACATCTGTTACAGGCTGAAAGCTTTGAACTGGAAGGTGGAAAAGCAGTGGCAGCAAACCAGGACCTTATTCATCAGTTACATTCATCTGTCCTAGGAGTAGAACGAACACACAAGGGAGTGTCTCACACCAAGCACAGGAAATAAAGAGGAGCAGACTTACTCTTGAGAATGAGGAGCTGGAGAAGCCTTTTGCAAGCTGGAGGGGTTGCTGCTGTCTGGTCCAGCAATCCATCCTTCGCATCAGAAGGCACCTATTTCTGTGGGAAGAGAGAGGTCACATCATGAACAAACTGCTCTGAGTGCAGCTCTTTAACATTCAGCGAGGGCTTTCATCTCTTTCTTTTCACACGTGTCAGCAAAGGTGAATCACAGAACGATTGAGGCTGGAAAAGCCCTCTGAGCAAATCCAGCCCATCCAGCTTCTTTGAAGCTCTGAAGAACCCATCAGTGACCCTTTGTAAGGTAAATAGGCTTCTTTTACCACATTAAAGCACATAAAGCGGGACTTAGTCCAACATTCAGGCTGTCATCCTAGTAGATACCCAACAGGACAATTGCCAGGTGAAACAAATGCTTCTGAGCTGTTGACAGAGCACCTGAGGTGATCGTTATCCCAGTGAACAGGGAATAAGGCAGGCTGTCCGATGCTTTATTCCTCTGTCTCAAACTGGAAAAACACACTTTCATTTCTTTTTCCTGAGTCAAGGCCAAACTACAGCGTCCAAATCCCACGTCTAGAGAACCAGTTTGATTTTTCTCTTAATTACCATTTCAAAATCATTAAAAAATATTACAGGAACGAGGGGTTTCTAGAAGGGGATGTATCATCAATGGGGTGTCTGGCACAGGAGGCAACAGTAGATGAAAGGCTGAAGGAATGGTGAGATCCTGTGTTGAGGTTACGTAGATGGGTCCAACAGAACCAACTTCTTGGGGTTTGCCCCCACTACCCCTTGTGTTGGGCAGCCCAGCCCAAGGACTGCTTTCTCCCACTGGCTCCTTACTGCTCCTCACCACAAAACCCAGCCAGCTGACCTACAGCAGTGCAGCAGGCTCAGCTTCATCTTAGAATCATTAGGGGTTGGAAGGGACCTCGAAAGATCATCCAGTCCAATCCCCCTGCCACAGCAGGATCACCTAGACCAAGTCATAGAATCATTAGGGACTGGAAGGGACCTCGAAAGATCATCCAGTCCAATTCCCCTGCCACAGCAGGATCACCTAGACCAAGTCTCACAGGAACACATCCAGGTGGTCCTTGAACATCTCCAGTGATGGAGACTCCACAACCACCCTGGGCAGCCTTTGTCAGGACCTTCCTGAAGAGCAGAACAGAGCCATGCAGGAAGCTCAGGAGGGTTGGGATGGCTTTTGCTGGGTTCCTCTCTCTCAGTTTCAGAGCAGCCCTGGGTTCTTTCTCCCTCCTTTGTGAACCTCTGCCAAGCAGCCGAGCGCTCGCAGCGAGCGCCAGGAGCACAAGCACTGCCTGGATTTTTTTCAGCACTTTTTGTGTGTTGCTTTCTAGCAACTTAAAAATCAAAACTCAAAGTCAAAAAAAAATCTGAAGCATCACTGAAAACTCACCCAGGTTTGCCACAAAAGCCACTTTCCCTCAACCCTTTGAATCATTCAAATATTAAAAGAGAAGGTAAAAAAAAACCCCAATGTTATAATGATTTGTGTTTGGCTTTGACGCTTCTTTATATTTAAATCACTTTCCTCTTCTCAGATAATAGCTCATTAATAACTGGGTTCCAAAATCATGGTTAAACAAGGGTGGAAAAAGACCCAATAAATTTCTAGATAAGTAACTCGAGCAGATAGAATCGATAAAATCCTGGGTGGCAATAACGTTTCCCACATTAAATTTACAGCATCCGCTTAAACAACACTTCCCTTCATTATCCTAAATGTTGCTTCAGGAGGTCTTTTTATAGACTTTTCTTTTCTTTTTCTCTTTTTCTTTTATGGGGGGACTGTAAACAAGGCAGTTAAACTAATATTTTGGTAGATTCGCTCTGGTTTATGGGGTCTCTCAGCAAAAGCTCGTTGAGACTTCAAAGAGCGTCTCGCACAGCTCCGAAAGCGGGAGAGCAGGAGTCTCTGCTCCGTGCGGGCTCAGGGCTTCGCATTGGATGTTGTGTTGGGAAACCAGACTCAAAGACCTCAAAGCAAAACCCTTTTGAACCATCCACTGGATGGCCAGAAGGGAGACAAAACGAAGGCAGAGCCTAGGGAATCCTTCCTGCTTGTCCAACAAACGCAGGGTGAAGATGGGGATGATAGTATGTTGATAACAACATGAAGAAGTGGTCTTCATCTTCGCACGCCCCCCAGGAAACCTGCTCTTCGTTTTAGATAGAAAGGTGCTAAAAAATGAGGCTTAGGAGAGACAACTTAATAGCTACTGGGTTTCCTGGTGTGACCCTCTCCCCCGTCTGTGAGACCAGGGGTGTTTCTCCTCATATTAGCTGTGGGAACACCCCAGTCTAGGGGCAAGGAAGCAGCACCAAAGCTGTAATTCTGGCCCAAAGCCCGAGGAGAGGAGGGAGCTGCCTGCAGCATCCCTCAGGACCACGTCCCTTTGTTCCTTCCTACTGCCTATAGGGGAGAACAAAGAACTCAGTGTCATAAGGGACACAAAGAGCATCATCCCCTGACCAAATGCTGACTCTTTCAGCAGGATCTGGATGTGAAGCAGTCACACAGTTTGGATTTTATGTAGCAGAAAGGTGTAAAATAAATCTGAGGGCTGCTAATCCAGTGTCAGAGCGACAGCGTGGTGCGATGAACGCCCCGAGGAAACCCTGGGGCCATACAGGAGCCTGGGCAACTCTCCAGTGGAGCGAGTGAACAGAGAATTTATTTGGTTTCCACTCTAGAAGTTTCTTTAGTGTTAAATAAGCAAACTATTTTGTCTATTTCCTACTCAGCTCCCTATAAAATAAAGATAAACTCTCAAATATAGAGAAGACATAGTCATAGAATCATTAGGGATTGGAAGGGACCTCGAAAGATCATCCAGTCCAATCCCCCTGCCACAGCAGGATCACCCAGACCAAGTCGCACAGGAACACATCCAGATGAGTTTTAAACCTCTTCAGAGAAGGACATTCCACAACCCTCCTGGGCAGTCCCTTCCAGGGCTCCATCACCCTCACTGGGAAGAAGGTCCTTCAGATATTGATGTGGAACCTCCTCTGCTCCAGCTCACACCCACTGCCCCTCGTCCTATCAGTAGATGACATTGAGAAGAGCCTGGCTCCATCCTCCTGACACCCACCCCTCACATATTTATGAACCTATTTATCACCCCTCAGTCTCCTCCAAGCTGAAGAGACCCATTTAAAGGAAATCAAAGAAAAAAAACTAAAACAAAAAGATTTTTTCATAAAGTGAATAAGGCTCTGAATTGACAATCCTGACATTTTATAGGGGAGGGATTTTACATCATGAAAATGCTCTTTTATAGAATAAATAATGAAAATCAACAGGCATTCCTTAATCAACTTTGGATTAAGATTGCCAATCAGCTGTATTTTATAAAATGTGGAAGATAATTGACCAAATGCTTGAGCTACTCTATGGCAAAATATCCTTCCTCATAACAGAGCTGGGGGAAGGATTGGAGGACATGAGGAGAGGCTGAGGGAGTTGGGATTCTTAAGCCTGAAGAAGAGGAGCCTGAAAGGAGACTGCTCTTTACAGTTCCCTGTGTAAAGGCTCGATGTTGGCCTCTTCTCCCCAATAAATGCTGACAAGACCAGAGGAAATAGCCACCACCTGCCCCAAGGGCAGTTCAGACTGGAAATTAGGAAAAATTCCTGTAGTGGAAGAGCAGTTAAACCTTGGAACAGGCTGCCAAGGGAGGTGGTGGAGTCCCCATCCCTGGAGGTGTTCAAAAAGCACTGTGGGACACAGTCTGGTGCTCATGGAGGAGTTGGGTGGAAGGTTGGACTTGATGATCTTAGAGGTCATTTCCAACCTTAATAACAGACACACAGCAGAGCCTGGCAGGGCTGTGGGATTGTGGCTGTGCTCGTCCTGGACACAGAAACACTGACACACATCGTCACACAACTAGTTTGAGAGAGAGAGAGACATCACAAGAGAGAAATAACTAGTGGGCTGCTCATAACTCTGCAATTTGTTGTGATTATTGCAAATCTGAAAGAGAAATAAATTCTCCTGTGGACATTCTTCCCTCTCCAAACTTTACTGCCAGCGCTCTGCACAGGCTCTGCCACTGCCTTTTCCTATCTTTTGGGAAGGATAAAACACATCAGCGTGGGAGAAGCAACCAGAAATGCCACCCAACGTGGGGAACATCAACCCAGGCACCGTCCCAGGGACAAGGGCTGGTTTTTGCAATATTTGCACGTGGAAAAATGGACCCAGATCAAAGAGGATCATTTACACAGCGGCTGGACAGCTTTAATGAATTTGATAATCAGGGTCTTGGGAATTTGCATAGGCACATTTCCATCCTAATGCTTGCACTGACATTGTGGTGGGTGTGAAGGACCCGGGGAAGATGATTGATGAGAGATGAACAAACCAGATTGCTCTGCCACGTTAGTAACCTCTGAGTGATGCCTAAGTACCCCATTGCTCTGCATCCAGCCCAGAGATTCAAAACACTCCTTTGGGTTTTCATGGACACTAAACATACTGAAAAGTCTTCTGAGTGATGTGAAATGAAGGTGGGAGCTGAGTTCCCTCAGTGTGTTTTCGCCTGTGTAGCTAACCTTGGGCAAATTAACAGAGGATTTGGGATGCAGTGGGCTGCCTTCCTCAACCAAGGCACAGATCCACAGAACATTAGGGGTTGGAAGGGACCTCAAAAGATCATCTAGTCCCATCCCCCTGCCACAGCAGCATCACCTAGATCCAGTCACACAGGAACATGGGGGATTGGACTAGATGATCTTTCAAGGTCCCTTCCAATCCCTAATGATTCTGTGATTCTATGTCCAGGAGTGTTTTAAACATCTCCAGAGAAGGAGACTCCACAACCTCCCTGGGCAGCCCATTCCCTCTCCTTCTATCTCTAGGACCTCCTGTCAGGCTCTGTGGGGCACCAATATGGTCCTGCATCCCACGTGACCCTACATCCCACGTGGCCCTACATCCCACGTGGCCCTACATCCCACACGCACACAGACCTCTCTCACAGTCCCAAGTGGTGCTCACAAGCCATTTTCATTTCCAGCCTCTCCTTTCTGAAATGTTTCTCCTTCCTCAAGAGAAGTTACAAACAAATAAGCAAATCCCAGAGTGGATTTGACCTTGGAGCATCCCCAAGGCACAGGCACCTCTACATTGTATTTACTAGCTTTTGTTTCTTCTTAAAATGCTTCTCAGAAGTTACAAGCCCTATTAACAATGATAAGAAGTAAACACCCTAAAACCTGAGTGCAACCACTCCAGTAACACACAAAAAGAAAGCTCCAAGGATCAGCAAAAGTCCTACTAAAGAGTTCCATCCCAACACATCTGTTCTGACATCCAAGCATCCTTTTACTATGTTTTATGTGAGCCAGTAAGGGTGCAAATCCCCCAGCATCACACACACACGACCCTCCTGTTCCCTACTGAGGGTAAACTATCCACGACTATGCTGAAGACATATAACTGGAGGTAGATGTCCTTCATGGGCATCATCTCCTTGCAGAGTGCCTGGGCCACCTGCAAGGTGCTCATGCAGCAGCACTCACTGTGGGAGATGTGCTGGCTACGTGGGCAACCACCCATGCAGAGCTGCAGGTCTTGCTCCTCCGTGAAGGCATGAGCCCCCTCCCCATCTGCCTGGATGGAGAAGGAGAGCAGCCAGCGCAGGAGTCCAGAGAAAAGAAAAGAAAGGTTGTTGTCCAACTAACTTCCAAGAGTTGAGATGCTTTTGTCAGTCCGGGCAACAACTCCTGGAATCACTAACAAGGGATCTGATTTTAAAAGGTACTGCTGTAACTGTCAATCATATCCAGCCCTATCAATCAATCTGCTGCTTCTACGAGATTATAGGAACAGATGAGAAAATCCAAATGCTGATTCAGTCTGTGCAGACAGTGGGAATAAATTAATGTTGAATTAGAAAGACATTCGAAATAGGGGGGTGATATAGACAGGATGGAGGAGCAACGTGCAAACAACTTCATGCACAGTGCTTGTTTCTACATTAATTCTGCAGTGATCTGTTCACTGTCCTGTGCTGCATCTTAGTTAATGCCTCAGAGTAGACCTGAGTGACTGATGAAACAGGAGTTAGAGCAGCAGGTACTGACAGAGGACAGGTCATGAGCATGAAATCAGGAAGAACAATTGAGTAAATCCAAGGAAACACAATCCCAGTCTCCTGTTTGTGACCTGGGGGCACATTTCACACTTATGCACAAATTATTTCAGCAGCAGAGGAAAGGGACCTGGGGGTCCTGGTGGCCAGCAGGATGGCCAGGAGCCAGCAATGGGCCCTTGTGGTCAAGAAGGACAATGGCATCCTGGGGTAGATCAGAAAGGGGATGGTTAGTAGATCAGGAGAGGTTTTCCTCTCCCTCTACTTTGTCCTGGTGAGATCACATCTGGAGTGTTGTGTCCAGTTCTGGGCCCCTCAGTTCCAGAAGGACACAGAGCTGCTGGAGAGAGCCCAGCACAGAGCCACAGAGATGAGGAAGGAAATGGAGCACCTCTCTGATGAGGAAAGGCTGAGGGAGCTGGGTCTCTTGAGCTTGGAAAAAGGGAGAATGAGGGGTGACCACATGAATGTTGATCAACATGGAAAGGGTGGGTGTCAGGAGGATGGAGCTCAGGGGCAGCCAATGATAGGACAAGGGGCACTGGGTGTGAGCTGGAACAGAGGAGGTTCCACATCAATGTGAGAAGGAACATCTTCACAGTGAGGGTGATGGAGCCCTGGAAGGGGCTGCCCCTGGGGGGTTGTGGATTCTTCTCTGGAGAAGTTTCAAACCTGCCTGGGTGTGTTCCTGTGCGACTCGGTCGAGGTGATCCTGCTGTGTCAGGGGGATTGGACTGGATGATCTTTCGAGGTCCCCACCTATCCCTAATGTTCTGTGATTCTGTGATAGGATGAAGACCTGGATTTTCCCAAAGCTCAGAACAGTCCTTCCAACTCCTTGTCCAGTCACAAACCAGTGAGTAAACTCCATCTGAGGAATTTCTTTTGGGGAGATGTTGGGGTTTGTTAGTGGTTACTCAGCACAGACAGATGACATCGCTCTCTCTTAATCACGTTAATCTCTACATGATTAACACAGCTTGTGCTGCCTGCTGTTGTTAGAATTAACTGGGACACAAACGAAGAAGGGCTGGTTAACTCCATTGCACTGGAAATGTGAGAAAATGCTAATCATCAAGTTTCTCTCTGAATAAACTTTATTAATGGTTTCTCCCTCTGCATGCAAATTTCAACGACTCTCACACCGTAATTAAATTAGCATTGTTTATGCTTTAGAGTATTTAAAGTCTGAAATTACAGGCAATAACTATAAAATAAGAGTGATAATTAATGATAATAACTCAGTGCTGCAGCAACTACGCTGACGCTTAGCAGTTACGACACTTTTTATTCCCAACAGCTACTTTATGGTACTTGAAATTACTTAGCGACTCTCCTTAGCTAATTTTTATTCCCATGCAAAACTTTCAGTAGTTCAGGGCAGGTTATTTGTGTTCGTGTTGAGACTGCTGGAGTTTTAGATCATTCCTGACTCCTCTCCCTGGGGACTGGCCTTGTCCAGATGGAAAAGACCATGGACCGAGGCTTTATGTTCCCTTCTGTGCTGCTCTAGGCTCAGCAGCTTCATTTCTGATCTTGGAGAATCAAAGAATCATTCAGGTTGGGACAGACCCTTGAGATCATCCAGTCCAACTCATAATCCAACTCTACCAAGGTCACCACCAGACCAGAGCTCTGAGCACCGCATCCAAACACCTCCAGGGATGGAGACTCCCTGAACAGCCTGTTCCAAGGCCTGAGGACCCTTTCCAGGGAGAAGTTTTTCCCACTGTGCAGCCTAACCCTCCTCTGGTGAAGCTTGAGGCCATTTGCTCTTTTCTATCCATAATGATTTGTGAGAAGATACCAGCACTCACGTCTCTACAGTGTCCCTTCAGGTCACTGCAGAGGGCAAGAAGGTCTCCTTTCAGCCTTCTATCCTCAGGCTGAACAGCCCCAGCTCTCTCAAGGTTTGTTCTCCAGACTCTTTCCCAGCTCTGTTGCCCTTCAATGTCCTTCTTGTATCGATGTGACCAAAACTGACCCCAGAAAGTTGTGACCTGAGCAGTGCCCAGTTCAGGGGGACAATCCTTTCTTTTCCCTGCTCCTGCTTGCCACATTATTTCTAACACAGGCCAGGATGCCACTGGCCTTCTTGGCCACCTGGACACCCTGCTGGCTCCTCTTCAGCCGCTGGCCAACCAGCACCTCCAGGTCCCTCTGTGCTTTGGGCAGACCCTCTCTCCTGTGACGGCTCAGGCTGTTCCCAGCCAAGCACATTTCTTCAGCTGAAGAAAACTTCTCACACAGCTTTGGCCAACAACCACAGGAGCCTACGGGAGGGATGAGCCCCAGTTCTCCTTGTTGTAGAAGGCTGGAGCAGCATCTAAATCTCCAGAAGCCTTTTTGTGTTTACGCATGGAACAGAGCTTTAAATCACAGGAAATGCAGTCAAATTGCTTTTGCTTTTCAAAAAACAGGGCCTCAGACACCACAAAGTCGAGGGCAGGAGAACAGAATGGCAGCAGCAGCAACTGAGATGTTCAGGATGAAACCTATTAACCCTTCAAGCCCCAGATTCCCTCCAAATCACAGGACTGAAGAGATTCAGAGAGATCTCTTTGCTTTGATGGGAATCTGGCAGATTTTAAGGTTGTGACTATACAAACAGCAAAGAATTTACACACTAAAAAGACCAGAAATATTAACCACCACTGTGTGTCTGCATTCCAGCTCTGGGTTCATGAAATCAATACAGAGACACCAGCTCTCTCAGATGCAGCTGTACCCCTCAGTAAAATCCAAACCCTTCACTTAAAACCAGTGCCAACTCCCTGCAAAGCTGGGATTGTTTTAGCCAAGGTCCTAACTTTTACCCAGAGAATTCTCTCAAACTGTTTTATATTTCAAGTTCTAAGGCTGCAGCTGCTAATGAGACCCTCATATAAGATGGGACACTCTGCAGAGTCTCCATGGATTGTCAAACCAGTAGGATTGAAAGAAAGAGGATGATCAGAGGGCTGGAAGCAATGTTATAAGAAGAAAGGCTGAGAGAGCTGGTTATGTTCAGCCTTGGGAAGAGAAGGTTAGGGGGGACCTTATCACCAGGTGCCAAGAAGACAGGAGCCCCATGGAAAAGACAAGGCAGGATGGGCCTGAGTTACTGATGAGGAGATTCCTGCTGGAGTCCAGAAGAAAATAATTCCTCCCAAGAACAATTAACCCCTTGAATCACCTCCCAAGGGAAAGGGTTGATTGCCCTACATGGGACAGTTTGCAGACCCAGCTGGACAGGCTGCTGGTGGGACAGCTCATTTCTACTCTGTTTTTAGCTGCACAGGTTGGACTGGAGGCTCCTCGAGTTCCCTTCCAACCTGCTACTCTATGAATCTATGAATAAACAAGAAATACAAAGCACAATGAGCTGGTCTGCCAAACCATACAAGCTCAGACAGAACGACCCAAACAACACTACCACTTTCTATTCCCATCTGTTACATGAGAACTGCTCTGCAGAGGATCTCCACAAAGACTGGTTTGCACTATGGGAACAGAACTCTGATTCAGGTGCACCCACAGCCCTTGGAGAGACGTTCAGCGAGGTGCCACCCATCAACCCGACCACGTCGTACACTGGAGCACACTGGAGGAGAGCAGGCACCATCAGCTTTTATGGGAGGAAGCTAAGAGTGAACAACAGATCCTGAAATCATGACAACCAGTTCTGAGAGGTGTCAGTGTGATTTACATGACATGAGGTGAGACAGGTCCACTTGGCCCTGTAAATGCCCAATAAAAGACAGGCACTGAAGAATTTATAGAGGAGATCAATACAGCCTGAGGCTCTCCTCTTGAACAGTGAAGAGGACTAATTGCAATATTAGAGTCCCTATTACACTCCTCAATAGCTATTCCCTTAGCCAGGAATCTCTGCTACTTGTCCTGTACAAGAAGAATTTAAATCCAATTAGACTCCCTGTTTGTCCATGTATTTACATCTGACCCCTTGCTGCATCTCAGCATCTGTTCCAGGAAACCTTCCTGAGCACAGCCAGGTCACTCCATCCAGGCAATTGTTTTAGGAGTGGTTTGAGATTTCCACTTATGGAAAATAGTTTCTTGGCAACTAATAGAGCTCTAAGGAGACATCCCTCTTGATTAGAGCACAGTCCTTTACTCTGACACTGCTGAACTTTTTTATGGTTGGTTGGAAGTTCTGCAGGCACAGAAGAGAGAAAAAAATCCAACCTTTATCTGCTGGGGAATCAACGTTTAAGCTGCTGCTGCCACCTTGCTTCTTGGCTGGACAACAAAAGGTCTTGGTCAGACAGAAACCTTCCTGCCTTTATCTTCCTCGAGGTGACAACATCTGCACAAGAGGTTGCACCAAATAGCCACAAGGACTTCACACCTACTTTTGCCTTGTATGAATGATTTGTACCAGCACAGACCCTTTGCACCAGAAGCAGCAACTTCTCTTCCAGCAGCAACCTCTAGCGATAGGACCAGAGGAAATGGGCTCAGATTGTGCCAGGGAAGGTTCAGTCTGGATATGAGAAGAAACTTCTTCCCAGAAAGAGTGGGGAGGCCTTGGAATAGGCTGCCCAGATTGGGGGTGGAGGAAACATTCCTGGAGGGGTTCAGGAGTTGGGCAGCCAGGGTGTTTGAGGAGCTGGGTTAGTGGTTGGGGGTTGTAGGACAGATGGTTGGACTTTGTGATCTTGAAGGTCTTTCCCATCGTCGATGTTTCTATGAATCTATTTTTTAAGGACATCTGGAACAGTGCAGAACCTGCAGAACACTCAGATCTGAGCGTTCCTAGGGTTGAAATGGTGACCTGGTGGTTATTGAGCCCTGCTCCTTCCAGCCACCCCTTACTTCCCACAGCTCAAACCCTACTTTGATCTGCTGGAGTTGTGTGACACACAAGGCCAGCCTAACAAACCAGAGATTAAAATCTCTTTCAGCTAAACCAGCTCATTTAGACCAGAATGGATTCACAGAAAGAGCAGTTAAACAACAGGCACCAGAGCAAACATCTCCAGTAGGAAAACCATGAGAGATCCTACAGGGTCCTTGACCTCTTCAGCCAACGTATCTGCAGCTAGAGAAAGCAGCAGGAACAATCACACTGTGTCCTCTCGTTGCTGCTTTCTTCATCTGCTAAGAGAAATTAACTCAGGACCCTCTCAGAAGCATCACTTTATCTGTGCTGCTTTGGATGACAGAGGGAAACTTGTGACTAAGTCCTCTCTCCCCTATCTACACGGCAAGTTCTTCCAATGAGGCAGCATCCTCCCCCCAAATCATCCTGGTTTGCTCAAAATACTCCGGGGCTGGATGCAGAACTTCTGGCTCCTACTGCAGACCCGATGCCTATAAAACACAGGCCATTTCCAGTTTATTTCCCGTGTGCAGCTGTTGAAGGTGTTGAGCTGGCAGGATGGGAAATGGATGTGTTGTTTATTTGCAGAGCAGGTACAGCAGGAGCACTCGCTGCTTTCGGCTTCCTCGTGCTGCTCCTGCCAAGGGACTGTAGGTTGGCCATGCCTGGGCTAACTTCCAGCCAGCAATGGGAGGATGAATGGAGCTGCATCCTATTATCAGCCCTTGGAGCCACGCAAGCCCTTCAGTTTATGAGCTGTAAAATATGTACTTGTGCCTGGTGGCTTCCTAGGGCGAGCAGCCTCGGCAGCGGGATGGGCAGAGCTCTGCCAAGGTACACTGCTGGGGGCAGAGCCACGGAGGAGCTGCAGGGCTGGGAGAGGGACACAAGCACTGACAACCCCTCTGCAAACAGGGCTGCGAGGGAGACAGATCTCCTGGCACTCGCTGTCTTCATCAGGTGGGAACCACAAGCGGGTTGTGGTCGGGTTCTTTATTGAACTGTCCAACCAAATATCTGATGCCCAGCAGTCACAGAGTTGGTTATTTATAGCTCATCTCTTGCTAAACGGTCAGAAGATTTCCAAGCCCGTAAAAAACACTAAACAAATGGTGCTGCACTCACCACACCTAGAGTTTAGATCCCTAAATGGGGTGAATTATCCTCTAGCATTTCCCCCGTGGAGCCTTTGGGGGTTTTAGGCCATTTCCATATGTTTGGTATCAGCTGATCACACAAAAATCAAACTGCAGGAATTAGGGGAAGGAATTAAAGGCATTAAATGTGTCTTTGGCTTCATTAGGGCAGAGGTTGGATCCCTTCCCCACTTCCAGGGGCAGGGAGGGGCAATGGCATTCTCAAACCCTGACATTCTCAAACCTGCCCCTTTTTCTGCATCCTCAACCCACAATAAAAATCCCAGGAGGACTACGGCAGAGCATGATGTTCCACCACCTCAGCCTGGAGGAACCTTCACTGCTTTCCTAGCGGCTGAAGAAGCTGGAAAGTAGAGGCACAAATCACCCCCATCCACATCGAAGTGTTTTCAGCTTCTCAGGCTCAGAAGAACAAATTGTGAGACAAAGCCTGAGCTGCTGTAAACTGGTGTGGTTCCAGAGACTTCACTGGGCACAAACCAGCCTTTATGAGTGGACCATTTGGAAAACTACAAGGTGCCCAGTTGCAACCCTCAGATAAGGAAGAGCAGAACTTTAAATGACTGGGAAATTTGTCTTTTAGGACCTAAATACAAATTATGTTCTTTTCCAGCACAGCGACGAGGGCAGGAGTCATTAGAACTACCATCAGAAATTGTTTCCTAACAGCAGTGGCTGCAGGTCCTCTGCAGAATCCACGCTCCACTTCAGCAGATACAGCACGTGCTGACAGGAGCAGCTGTTACTGGTCTAATATACAGAATGATATTTTAACAGAAAGGCTGTTAACAGAGGAATTAACAAGCCAAGGTCACATAAAAAGCAGCTGATGGAAGCAGGGATGCATCCCATCTCCTGCCAACCCAATAGCCCAGACACTCAGAATCACAGAACATTAGGGATTGGAAGGGACCTCAAAAGATCATCCAGTCCAATCACCCTGACGCAGCAGGATCCCCTGGACCAAGTCACACAGGAACATGTCCCCAGCAGCTACAGGCTGGGGGAAGAGCGGCTGGAGAGCTGCCTGACAGGAAAGGACCTGGGGGTGTTTGTTGACAGCCAACTGAACAGGAGCCAGGAGGGTGCCCAGGTGGCCAAGAATGCCAACAGCATCCTGGTCTGGATCAGGAATGAGGTAACCAGCAGGAGTAGGGAGGCGATGGTGTCTCTGTGCTCTGCACTTGTGAGCCTGCAGCTTGAGTACTGGGTTCAGCTTTGGACACCACAGGATCAGAAGGACATTGAGGGGCTGGAGTGGGTGCAGAGGAGGGCAAGGAGGCTGGGGAGAGGGTTGGAGAACAGGTCCTGTGGAGAGCAGCTGAGGGAGCTGGGGTTATTTAGTCTAGAGAAGAAGAGGATGGGAGGAGACCTCACTGCTCTCTGCAGCTACCTAAAAGGAGGTTGCAGCAAGGTTGGTGCTAGTCTCTTCTCCCAAATTACTGATGACAGGACGAGGGGAAAAGGCCTCAAGTTGCATCAGGGGAAGTCTCAGCTGGATGTTAGGAAGAAGTTCTTTGCTGAGAGGGTGGTTGGACACTGGAACAGGCTGTCCTGGGAGGTGGTGGAGTCACCATCCTTGGAGGGGTTTAAAAACCAGGTAGCTAGAGCACTTGTGGCCATGGTCTAGGGGTTAGGGAGAGGTTGGGATGAGGGCTGGACTTTATCCTCCTGAAGGTGCTTTCCAGCCAGGATGAGGCTGTGATTCTATGACCAAGTTGCCTATAAATTCCAAGAAACTGAGAGAAAACCTGGCAGTGTGTTTCTTTGAATGGGCAACCTTTTACTCTGCACAGCAGGCAGAGAGCAGGCTGACACAGCAGAGGCTGAACGCAATGGGTTACCCACATGCTCTCCTTAATCTCAAACCCAAAAGCTCAAATTGCCTTCTTCCAGTTTCTGCTGCATTTTCTTTTCATTGCAGGAGGCATCGAGCCCCTCTGCTCTCCTGATCCCACCCCCACTGCTTCTTTTTTCTGCAAGGGGTTGGGGTGGGGAGATTTGCTTTTGTTTCTTGAGAATTTTCAACCTTCCCCTTAGCATAAAGCAGTGGGGAATTGGCTTGGGTTTTAAAAATCCAGTGAATTCTGAAATTAAACTTAATAGCCTACAGGCTACCTCCATAGGAAATAGAGAGTAATGGTTACTTATCTATTGGATTGCTATAGCCAGGAATTACATGGTTATAGCCAGCAGATTCCTCTCCTCTCCTTCCTCCTTCGCAGCCACAAGCAGTTTATTAGAGAGAAAAAAATAAAATCTCAATGTGCAGAGGAAAAACATCCCCCCCTCCCCTCCATTTACTGCCTGCATCCCAGTTGGGCCATCTCTCACTTTAAGCTGCAGGTAGCTCTTCTGCTCTAGTGTCTCCCTACAGCTCACAGCTGGTTAGGGAATGAATTTCAAACAGGTCATTCACCGAGTCCCAGGGGGACCAAGGGCTGCAGCAACCTCAGCATCTCCTGCACTGTGAAAGAGGTTCCAGTTTTGACCTTGACAAAGCAAAAAAAATAATAAGGAGAATAAAAACCACCCCAGAGCAAAGCAACAGCCATAAAAATCAGAACAGAAACCACTTTGGACATGGCTGCTTTTAGAGCACAACAGAGCTGTCAGTGATCCTAATGAATCTGCTGTGGGACTGCCCTGGAACGCTGCGAGGAGAGGGCCAGTAAAAGCTGGGGAGAAATCCTCAGCCTCTCGCAGCTCCAGCTCTGGGTACAGATAAAGGAAAACACTGCTCTGCCAGGATGATTGATTACAATTCCATTTGGTGATGAAAATTCCTCTAATAACTATGTTTCACCCACAAGTGAGCCATTTCCCCTCCTGAAAGGCAGGTTTCTGTGCAGAACAGGGAGGAAGGAGAGGAGGGGAGGTGAGGAGCTGTTGAATTTACAACCCTGCTGCCTGCAATCGTGTTCCAGGGCTTCAGAATTCCTTCACCAAATGCCAACTGTTTGTGGTGAGCAAGGTAGTTACTTGCTAGCAGGACATGGGTGCCCCTTCATTTCCCTGCTGCAGAGCCTCCCTTCTCTGCTAGATGCTAATGAGGCACCGACTGCCGTGGTGAAACCAATCCCCAAGTTGCAGAGCAACTGGTTCTGCCTGTGTTTTACCTGAGACTGACCCAGCTGACTCCAGTTGTTCTGTATAAACCACTCTTGGTGTTCCTCAGATAAAGTCCAAAGCTTTGATGTGCTCAAGGTGGGCTGGATGGGACTCTGGTGCTGAGACAAGGGGGCTGGATTCAAGCTAAAAGAGGGGAGATTAAGATGAGCTCTGAGGCTGAAATCCCTCCCAGTGAGGGTGCTGATGCCCTGGAACAGGTTGCCCAGGGACGTTGTAGCTGTTCCACCCCAGCAGTGTCCAAGGGCAGGTGGGATGAGTCTGTGGGCAACCTGGTCTAATGAGAGGTGTCACTGCCCACAGCAGGGAGTTGGCACTGGGTGGGCTCTGAACTCCCTCCCAACTCAAACTGATTGTGTGATTAGATTACTAGGGCTCCTGTATTAAAAAAAGAGGCTGCTTCTGGACTACGTCCTCCAGGATCTCCACAGCCACCAGGCTTCCAGGACAATACTGGCATTGAATTGCAATTTCTATGCTCTGTGCAACTGTGCAAATATCTACAGGAAAATGCAAAACAGTGCAGACTGAAAACCTCCTCCCAGGAAAAGCTGCAGCCTTTACAGGAGCAGAGCGTGTCAGCACGGAGCCAGCTCCGAGTCTAACGGGGCTCCAGAGCTGGGCTGCCTCTGATCCTTCCTGGTGCAGAGCTCTGTGCCCTGAGCTGCTGCCTGATCAACAGTGGCATGTTCCTACAGTTCTTGCTGTTTGATCACGATCTCAAACTCGTCAGGGAGTGATTCATCACCCGCTCCGTCCCCAGGCGACAGTCTGAAGGTTCTGCTTATTAACAGCTCGACTGAAATGAACTCCCATTTTAAAAAGCAGTAAAAACCCAAGTCCCAATCCATAGCCCTCCATGGAACCAAGGTAAAGAGTGTCTCAGCTCTGTCACCCGTGCTCTGCAGACCACGCTGATTCATCCAAAAGAAGATGGTCAGAGTGATCTCCAAAACTTGACAGCCATTCCTTTGCCACAGAAGGGTTTCTGAGACTTTTGATTTCTCATCAAACACAACGTTCATTCTGCAGTAACTGCAGCAGCAGTGGGGAGCATTTCTGGGAAGGGATGGTGATGCACCAACTCCAGGGGGATGTCTATGACCCCTTAACTTGCTCTAACTGTAAGACAAATCATAACACTGATAAAGTATTACTGTCCCTCTATCACTTTGAATTAAACGGAGTCAGCAGCTGTTGGATCATAGATGCCACAACCAGCTGTGAGATCTAAGTTCTGTCTAGGACATTAGATCTTTCAAACATAGAATCATAGAATTATTCAGATTGGAGAAGACCCTTAGGATCATCCAGTCCAACCATCAACCCTACTCAACGAGTTCACCCCAAACCAGATCCCCCAACACTACATCTAAGTGGCTTCTCAACACATCCAGGGACAGTGAATCAACCACCACCCTGGGCAGCCCATTCCAGTGCCTGACCACTCTCCCTGTGAAGAATTTCTTCCTGATGTCTAATCTCAGCCTACTCTGTTGAAGCTTGAAATGAACACGAGAAGCCAGACACCCTGAAAATGAAGCACATTCACATTAAACCCATTTCTGGTTGAAGACATCACTTGGGTTTGGGGGTTATTATTTAGTTTTCTGTCCAGGAGGGGATGCTCAGTGGGACACTGCCACTCCTGACGATGCTCAGCTTGGATTTTCTGAAATAAAAGACTTTGCAACTTGTAAATTTCCTGCAAAAACCCCTTTCTCTTCAGCCATCCATTAATTAAAGCAAACTGTAGCACAAGCCTGCTCCTGCTATTTGAGTTTCACACATCCTCAGGTATTTTTAGGCAAAGACACTACACCTGGAACAACAGTTTTACTGCAGAAAGGCCATGTGAGTCTAACTTGTTGAGATAAGACAATACAAGCACTAAAAAAGTGTTAAATGTAGAATCACAGAATCATTGAGGCTGGAGAAGAATTCTGAGATCATCCAGTCCAGATCAGGAACAAACATCAACCTACTGGCCAACTAGGACACTAAGGGCTACAGCCAGGCTGGCCTTCAGCACCTCCACAGATGGGGACTCCACCACTGCCCTGGGCAGTCCAGTCCAGGCTCTGATCCCCCTTTTCCATGAGGAAGGGCTTCCTAACATCCCACCTGACCCTCCCCTGGCAGCTTCAGGCCCTGCCCTCTCATCCTGGCACTGGGTGCCTGGGAGAAGAGCACGACCCCCACCTGGCTACTCCCTTTGGGGAGCTGGAGAGTGGGAAAAGGTCCCCCTGAGTCTCCTCTTCTCCAGGCTAAACAGCCCCAGCTCCCCCAGCCTCTCCTCATCAGACTTTCCTTCCAGTCCCTTCACCTGTCTCATCCAGATGGGGCTTCCTGCCTTCCCCTTTCACATTAGGTATTCAAGGGAGCAAGTAAGAGCTGCAGCACTTGGAGTCAAGGAGCTGCACAGAAGGATGTTCTCATCAGTTACAAGAAATGGATCTTCTTTTCTGGGAAAGACCTGAGAAAGGGCAAAAGTAGATTAAAAAAACCCAATCCACTAGGGAAGAAGAAAGAGTCTCCTTTTCCCTTTCCACCTAAGGGAAGGTTTCAAGTCAAACATCGCTATTTGCTCAAATAAAATTAAAGACAAGCTTTAATAAAGTTGGACAGGGAGCTTATATCCCCCTACCAGCCTCTGGTACCAGACACTGTTTACACTGAACTACACCCTCCGCTGTAAGAAAATATTTATAATCCCTTTCTGCTTAGAAAACTGTTACTGAGACATAAATTGCCTTGTCTGATGTTAGAAGAAGCAAACAGAGAGGGAGAGTGGCGAACACGATCTGTGTTTCTCTCAGCTCAGCTGATGTTAAAACAGGTTTTGACTGAAAATTTCCATGTGCCCCATTCTGAAGACTGCCCAGGACCTAACATCACCCCAGTGGCCACACCAGCGCATTAAGGACCACAGCCAGGCTGGCCTGCAACACCTCCAGGGGTGAGGACTCCACCACTACCCTGGGCAGTCCAGTTCAAGGTCTGATCCCCATTCCCATGAGGAAGGGCTTCCTGACATCCAACCTGACCCTCCCCTGGCAGCTTCAGGTCCTGCCCTCTTGTTCTGGTGCTGGTTGCCTGGGAGAAGAGCATGACCCCCACCTGCCTACAACCTCCCTTCAGGGGGTTGGAGAGAGGGAGAAGGTCCCCCCTGAGTCTCCTCTTCTCCAGGCTCAACACCCCCAGCTTCATTGCTTCTCTGGCCCCACTCCAGCACCTTTCCAGGGGTTCCTTCCTGGGACAAACCACACGTTGCATGATGTCCTTATTTGAACACCAAGCGGGAGAAGAGTCACTGAACCTGTGTCAGATATTGAAGCTAAGAGTTTATTTTCCCCATTTTCCCCTTATTTTTGTGCACCTGAATGCTCTCACTTGACTTTAACCCCCGCTAACAGAAAGCAGAACATTCTAACACGCAGAAGGTAACTCAAGAGATGACAAAAGACAGTCTACAATGACACGAGTGCCTTTCAATTAAAGCTGGGATTTTGCTGCACTAATTGTTCCCATCACATTACAATCATCATTGCTGCTGTTTCCTTACATAACCCTGCTGCTCCTGACAGCAAAAAACGAGGAGCAACCAGCAGAAAGGTTGAGGGCACCATGGGAAGTTTTCAAGGCAGACAACAGGAGCAGCTTTTGCCAGGGTGCTAAGGAATAACACAACTCATTAATTCTTCATTAAGTTGGGGAAGCCAAGCTCTTAAATCATCAGCAGACAGAACTCCCACCCCGAGAGAAAATGTCTGTCAAGAATGAGCCTTCTGAAGCTACGTTACCTGAGCTTTTCTGCAACGGAATTGCTGATGGATTAGTAGTTGGGTAGTTTCCTTAACATGAGAGAGCTTACAACTGGTAGAATTGCTAACAGGATGAGGTTTGGGGTGGGGAAGGTCTAGTTAATGACCTTCCTTTATTGTTGAAGTGATGTACAGGAGGGACATTGCACAGTCCTGAGGAGAACATCTCCACCTCTCTTCTTTTGCCCTTTTCCTGTATCTCCTTCTCTCACTCTTCCCTCCCAGAAGAGCAGAATCACCTTCAGCTGAACAAGTTATTTGGGATCTTGAAATGTTGTTGACTAACATGAAAGAAAATCACTCCCTTCATGTCATTGAACACTGAGTGCACAGAGGGGACAGGTTTTCCACAAACACTGGGTAAGCCCCTGCCAGGGATGTTTCTTAGCTGCTGCTTCTAGTTTCTTAGCTGCTGCTTCTTCATGTCCTCAAGCTGCTTGATGCTGTAGCTCTACTGAGTACTGAAGCTCTTGTTGGGGATGGTCACACAGGAGAGACATTTCCCAGTGGCATTTCTGGTCAGCAAGGAACACTCGGTGGTTTAGCTGAAGAGATCACACTCCCAGCAGACAGACCACCACGTAGCAGGCAGCTTGTGGTAGATTTTTCACCCTCAAATGCTCCATAGGAAGGAAAGAGTGAGAAATCAAACCATAAAAGAGAGGGACCAACGGAACTGCTTGAAGAGGATTAAATGGGACCAAGGTGCTACCAGGGAGGAGCAGTAGTTGATGGATCAGTGCAGAAGAAATATTCACACAGATTTCTCAAAGCTGTTTCTTTCAGGTCAACAAGAACTTCCTGGTAGCTTCAGATGGTTTCTCCTAGCCCCAGACTTCAGCTCTAGCACGGCAGGCGTCGATAAAGGAAACAAAGTGCTGTCTCGAATAAACTGGGGCGACAGCTAAACGGAGGGAACCATTGCTCCTGGCAACATTTTCCTGGCTCTGGTGCTAATAAAACATAACTTCAGATGACTTGTAAACTGTGTAAATAATGAGTGACCTACTATTCATGAGGCTAAATGAATTAGCTTTACTGCAGTTGCCACTGCAGGGCCACTGACAGCGAGTGTCTGATTGTCGTCTCTTCTAAGGTTGATTTACATGGTTCTGGCAGCATAAAGGGGAATTAAGTGAACATAAATGTGATCTATGGCCACTTTAAGGATCCCTTCCTGCCTCTGTGGTGAACACAGGGCGCTTACTGTAAATAAGGCTGAGAAAAATTACATCCAGTTTGCTATTTTGGCAGGAGAATAAAATTAAGTAATCCTCAGGGTAAGAGGTCTGAAGCAGAGTAATTACAGCCCAGGACCTAGGAGAAGAGAAAGCACCTCGTGGGGCATCTCGGACAATAAGCCCAACTCTCTCCTTCTACTCACGGAGACTGAGCAGTGAGCTGAAGCCCAGTGAAATGAAAGAGAAGTAAAAGGATCGTCACCATCAGCATCCAAAGTCAGTCGTGACCAGAAAGTACCGTCAGCATCTTGGCAAGAAGCAAAGTTCAGCCGTCAGCACAGCGCCTGCTGACCAGCTTCAGTCCTTCTTACAAGGGTTGTGCTGCTTCAGCTCCCTGTCTCAGTGTGACAGAGAATGTTGACACTGCCTGCATCAACCCCAGCAATGCAGTTAGGGTGTCCTGCCAACAACAGTGCCAGGAACACAGAGACACTCCAAGGATGCTATCGCTCTGCCAGAGCTCAGAGCAGAGCTGCACGTCCATGGTGTCTTCTACATGCAAGAGGCTTTGGAAGATAACACAAAGTTCCTTCTGCAAATGCTTCCTGACCAAATATAATGTAACATGAAAATCACAGAGTTATTGAGGCTGGAAAAGACCTCTGAGATCGTCAGGCCTATACACAGTATAATACCCCTGGTACCAGTATAGGTTGGGGACTAAACTGTTGGGGAACAGCGTAGGAGAAAGGGACCTGGGGGTCCTGGTGGACAGCAGGATGACCATGAGCCAACAATGGGCCCTTGTGGCCAAGAAGGCCAACGGCATCCTGGAGTGGATCAGAAAGGGGATGGTTAGCAGATTGACAGAGGTTCTCCTCCCCCTCTACTCCACCCTAGTGAGATCACATCTGGAGTGTTGTGTCCAGTTCTGGGCCCCTCAGCTCAAGCAGGAAATGGAGCTGCTGGAGAGAGTCCAGCACAGAGCAAGATGACAGAGGAAGTAGAACACCCTTGTATGAAGAAATGCTGAGGGAGCTGGGTCTCTTGAGCTTGTGAAAAGGAGACTGAGGGGAGATCTCATTAATGTTGATAAATAGGTGAAGGGTGGGTTTCAGGAGGATGGAGCCAGGCTCTTCTCAATGTCATCTACTGTTAGGACAAGGGGCAATGGGTGTCAGCTGGAACAGAGGAGGTTCCATAGAAATATCAGAAGGAACTTCTTCCCAGTGAGGGTGATGGAGCACTGGAACAGGCTGCCCAGGGGGATTGTGGAGTCTCCTTCTCTGGAGATGTTTAAAACCTGCCTGGATGTGTTCCTGTGTGACTTGGTCTAGATGATCCTGCTGTGTCAGGGGGATGGGACTAGATGATCATTCGAGGTCCCTTCCAATCCCTAATGTTCTGTGACTCTGTAAACACTTCATACTATAATATAAAACTTCTATTAAAGACATAGAAAAGAAACCAACCACAGAAGACAAATTCCTCATGATAAAAATTAGGAGAATGCAGCATATTCCAAGATATTTTTAAACCTTCAAGACACATTTTTAAACCTTGATTAAACCTTAATTTTTAACCCTCTTCATCAGAGCCAGCACGTTAAATGCACTTCGTGGCTGCCATCGCACCATCCCAATAACCACCAAGCTGTGGTTGCTTAGATGGAGGGATGGAGCTGGGCAACCACGGTGCTCGCAGCTACTGTTCCAGCTTGTTTTCATCAAGGTAACTTTTCCTTTTCATTCCTAGCTACAGAGTCATCTGCAAGATGCAAAGGGAGCAGGTCATGTCGTTAGCAAATGACAGTAATTCCCTGCAGATGATAAAAAGCAGCTCGTCTATCACCCGCCTCCTTTTGTGTTTGACTTTGAGGCACATTATCTTTGCAGAAAAGAAAATGCAAGTAATGACTGAGAGGAAAAAAAACAGCCTGTAAACAACCTAAAAAAAGAGCAAATCTCACGGGCTGACAAACTGAACTGAAGTGTACCAAGAAGTTGAGTGCCTGCCAGGTTTGGGTACTGCCATGGGGTTCAGAACTTCCACTCACACGCCTCCACCATGAAGCAGAGGAGAGGCAGAGAGCACACAGGGACTGAACAAGAGCCTCATGATGCTTCTCCTAACATGCTCTTAAATTTCTCCTCTGCCCCCTTCTCAGCTTCACACACAACCACAGAATGATTGAGGCTGGAAAAGCCCTCTGAGCTCATCCAGCCCAGCCCAGGACCTAAAATCACCCCATCAGCCAGACCAGTGCACTAAGGGCCACAGCCAGGTTGTCCTTCAACACCTTCAGGGATGGGGACTTAGACCTGTGCTCTAAACCAGCAACCCTCCTATCACATCTCCACGGCACCAGCTCCATCATGATTTATAAATAATTATAGCAATTAAGATCCACTTTCCATCACCTTCAGCAACCCCCTGGCCTTCAACTTTCTACTTCTCAGCAGCCTGAAACAGGTCTGCACAACCTGAGAACCTTCGTGTTACTCACTGGGCAAAACCTGCCTTGTGAAACCTGTTCCCACGCGACCAGGGATTAGTGAAACATCAGGGTTTAAGCTATCGACTTCTTCTACAGTTAATATTTGGATGCAAACACCAACCATAAAGACTGAAAAAAAAAGGTCTCATTTTGACTGTCATCCCCTCCATCCTCTCCTCCCCTAAGTGCAAACAATAAATCACCTGATGTAAGTAGTTTTAAGCCGTAAAACTGCAAAATAAGGCGTTTTGTGCTGAAAATTGATTTCTATTGAGAACTCTACCTGCATGCAACTTCATTTGTAACTGACAGGGGTTGCCAGCAGGGTTTGCAGTATGAAAAACAAAGAGAAGAGACGACAGTAACTAATCTGGCTGCAGATTGGTAGCTTTGCATCTGCAGTAGAAATGGAACTTCGGGGTGGCTCAAGGTGGGATTTTTACCATAAATGCAAAGCACGTAAAATGGAAAGTGACTGGTGTCAACCTGAAGGGCTGCTCCAACGCATCTCCAGAGCTCAGCTACGGCGGCGCTTGAATTCTGCTTTCAGGAGTTCAACTAGGGAGACAATTGAATTTCTCTTTTGCATTTGTTTTAAGCTTTTTTTATTGCACCAGGGAATCTCACAGGCTGAGAGAGTTGGGGCTGTTCAGCCTGGAGAAAAGAAGGGTCCAGCAGGGGACCTTCTTTTGACCTTCCAGTACATGAGGGGGGCCTACATGAAGGCAGGGAAAGGTCTTTTCGAGGACAGGACAAGGAACAGTGGGTTCAAGCTGGGAAAGGACAGATTTAGGCCAGATATTAGAAGAAAGTTCTCTAATGTGAGGGTGGTTGATGGCTGGAAGGGGCTGCCCAGGGAGGTGGTGGGTGTCCCATCCCTGGAGTCATTGAAGGTCAGGCTTGATGAGGCTCTGAGCAGCCTGACCTAGGCAGAGTTGTCCCTATTGCAGGGAGGTTGGACCAGATGACCTCGAGACATCTCTTCCAGCCTAGAACATTCCATGATTCCATGACCTGATCAGGCTTGATGAGGCTCTGAGCAGCCTGACCTAGGCAGAGTTGTCCCTATTGCAGGGAGGTTGGACCAGATGACCTCGAGACATCTCTTCCAGCCTAGAACATTCCATGATTCTATGACCTGATTAGGGATTGGAGAGGTGAGATGTAATGTTTTACGGGAATCTGAACAACAAGGGTTTGTGCCGCTCTGGTGCCACATAACTACCTTTCCCTGATTCTAACCTACACTAAAAATAAAAGCTCTGCATTCATGTTGGTGATGAAAAGGAGCCCCAGAGAACATCTTCTCTCTGCAGTGAGGGTTATCAAAGCTGCCAAGAGCAAACGGCTGCAGAATATTGTTATGATGCTTGTTACCGCTGATGGATTAAATTTATGTTGTCACTTAGGAAACTCAGATCCTTAATACTGGTGTCGAAGAGCAGTTGTCATAATGAAAGCAGACTGCCTATAAGCCAAAAGAAAATAGAGACTTAACTGAGACTTGGTTCTAGACAGGCTTTGACACTCAGCAGAGAGAGGAGATGTTGTGGCAGACCTTGTTCAGGAGTGGGGTCAGTGTTTGCATGGCGCTTGTGCACCAGAAGCAAGAGAATTGTGTAAGAGGCATCAGTGGGGACATCATTTCCCCAAAGCTTTCTGTTTGTAGTAAATCATGTGGGTTTGATGCAGGGACTTTGTTCGGGGCTGTTTCTCTAAACTTGGGTGGAAAAGGATCAAATATTTATCTCATGAGTCATCAAATGAAAGGAGGAGAGGCTGAGGGAACTGGGCACATTGAGGGAAGACCTCATTGCCCTCTACAACTACCTGAAAGGAGGTTGTAGAGAGAGGGGTGTTGGTCTCCTCTCCAGTGAATGATGACAGGACCAGAGGGAATGGTTTGAAGTTGTAGCAGGGGAGGTTTAGCTTGAACCTTTGGAAAAAACTCTTTCCTGAATGAGTGGTCAGGCACTGGAACAGGCTGCCCAGGGAGGGGGCTGAGTCATCATCCCTGGAGGTGTTTAAGAAGCATCTAGCCATGGTGCTTCAGGAGCTGCTCTAGTGGCAGAGAGTGTAGAGGGCTATGTTGTGTTAAGTGCATTTGGTGCTGATGTCTGATCGGGGTTTGGGTTTTGTTGTTGTTCTCTGTTGGACTCAGTGACCTGTGTAAGAGTCAGTCAGAATGGCCTCAACATGGTCATCATGGACTTGGACACTGAGGTATAGAACTGAACACTCAAGGTACAGAACTGGACACTAAGGTACCCAAAACTGACCAACCTATCGTAACAGAAAGAGCCAGGACACCTACACCAGCCAGTTAATTGCGTGGTGCGACCTTCGTGCTACCTGGTGTGGAACAGATAAATCAGACTGTCAAGGAAAGTTGAACGCCAAGGGCCACCTTGACGTCAATGAAGAAAGCTGTGAGGTGGACTTTGCTCATTATACTACCAGAACACCCCTCCTGGCCAAAAGCCACTGCCTCCAAGGAGAGCCCGCAGACCCTCCTCTTTAGACAAGCGTGGAAGCCTGACTGGAGAAGGCAGAGATTGATAGAGCTCCACAGGACAGAGGTGGAGCAAGGAATGTTGCTTGGCATAAAAGATGGCTCCCTACAAACCAAACAGGGGGCCAAGCCTTTGGGACAAGATTTTGAGGAAGCCTTCCCCACTAAGAATCGCCCTGAAGATCAGAAGACCAGTGGAACGCTGCCTGGAAGATCAGAGAGATGATGAGCACTGCCTGGGACCCTGCAGTGGAAGCTATCATCCTCCTTCCCCTCTTTACTTTACTCTTCCTCCCTTTTCCATCACTCTTTGCTCTCTAGCACAGCCACTTTATGGGTAAAACAATAAAACTGCACTATTAAGTTGAAGCAGAAGCCCTTGGTGGGGTTGTCTTGCTTTTGCATTTTGAGATCATGGTAAATGAACCTACACGAGTCCACCTTGTGTGGACTGTGGCAATCTGGGAGATCTTTTCCAACCAGGAATATTCAGTGATATCTTATATAATAATATAATACATTACATAGACTATATTAATGAGACACAGCTATTTAATAAGCTCTATAACACATTATATATCTCAAAGTGTGTTTCCACTGCACGAGAAGGCTACAGACACCCACAGTACCGCAGAATCACCCGTCACCACCCAGACACTGCTGAGGTGGGAGCCTCACACACACATTCATTCATTTATGGACTCTAGGAGGTTGATAAAGCCATCACTGAATATAATTAAAGGTGTATTTTGCTCCAACTGATATTTTTTTAAGTAGATCATCATGTTGATTTAAGCCCCTGAAACGGCGCCTGTGAATGTTTAATGAAAATAACGGCAAGTCAGGAACATGGAACCAGAGACAATTTATTGTCTCGTTCCCATTTCACTGGGGTTTCTTATTCTCACTTCAGTTTTCTCATGTTGTAATAAGATGATTTCATCTCCTCTTCCCTCCCCCCCATCCATTTATTCTGTGAAGATTAAAAAGGATCTGCTCATAAAACCTGAAGGATACCAGACTCTCAGTGAAAAGTCCTCTAATCCCCATTCAGCCTGCAGAGCATCGAATGGTCCCTTTCTCTTGTGCTGACAGCCTCCTCAAGTAGGTCACAGCTTCTGAAAACATGAGGCCTCCATCCAGCAGCCCCAGAAGACACGTATGTTGAGACAGCTCAACACACCATGCAAAACCACTGAAGCAAGTGCTGAAGTACATCAGTGGTCACGGAGTGGTCCTGACCCGTATTTCTACGCTCAGCTCTGGATGGGCTTGCAAAAAACCTTCCCACAACCATCCTGGTACTTGGCCCCAAGTGAACACCAAGATTAGCTTTGTATTTTATTAAGAAACTAAATAGAATTAAGTAAAAAATGAATAAAACTTGAATAAAACTAAATAAAAACCAAATACAACTGAACATGATGGGACTCTGAACAACCTGTTCCTGTAGATGGCTCTGCTCGGTGTAGAGGTGTTGGATTAGATGAAACTATGTACATCTAAGTAAAACTGAATAAAACTAAGTAAAACTGAATAAAACTAAGTAAAACTGAATAAAACTAAGTAAAACTAAGTAAAACTAAGTAAAACTGAGTAAAACTAAGTAAAAACTGAATAAAACCTAATAAAACTAAGTAAAAACTGAATAAAACCTAATTAAACTAAGTAAAAACTGAATAAAACCTAATAAGACTAAGTAAAAACTGAATAAAACCTAATTAAACTAAATAAAAACTGAATAAAACCTAATAAAACTAAGTAAAAACTGAATAAAACCTAATTAAACTAAGTAAAAACTGAATAAAACCTAATAAAACTAAGTAAAAACTGGATAAAACCTCTGTATAACTCAAGATAAACTCAGCAAACTTCAGTAAGCATCTGTAAACATCAGTACAAACTCAGCAAAACTAAACCCAATGAGGCTCTGAGCAATTTGCTGTTTTAGGGGATGGTCCTGCTTGGTGGGAGTTGGACTTGATGACCTTCAGAGGTCCCTTCCCACCCAATCCAGTCTGATTCTATAATTCCGTGGGTTCTCCCTTGTCCTGCAGACACTCCAAACAGCTCTGAACTCCAAGAGTTTATAATCTACCCATAAAGACAATAGACACATGAAAGTGATACCAAAAGAAACCCCTTAAGACGATACTGACTGTCCTTACAGGGATTTTCAACACAACTTCAGTTCCTTTGGAACTGAAACAAAAGCTGCTCCAAACACCAGTCAAGGAAAAGCAGGAGAAATTCCTATTTTTAAACATTTGGATCAAGTACAAACAGACTTCAAAGAGAGGGAAAACGGCGACTTGGTGAACGTTTTCAAAGCAGATGGATCAGCTAAAAAGGGAATCTCCCCCTTGTTGAATACTAGGATTTATTTGAAATTTTCTAAGAGCTAAACCACCCACAAACCAAGTTTGGATGTTTCCAGCCACATCAACTATTTATTCACCTATCGGTGGGAGCTGACGTCCTTTAGCCTGGAGAGGAGGACACTCAAGGGGGACCTTCTCCCTCTCTCCAACTCCCCAAAGGGAGGTTGTAGTCAGGTAGGGGTCAGGATCTTCTCCCAGGCAACCAGCACCAGGATGAGAGTGCAGGGCCTGAAGGGGCCGGTTAGGTTGGATGTTAGGAAGCCCTTCCTGCTGGAAAGGGAGATCAGAGCCTGGACTGGTCTGCCCAGGGCACTGATGGAGTCCCCATCTCTGGAGGTGTTGAACAACAGCCTGGCTGTGGCCCTTAGCGCCCTGGATTGGGCTGGATGAGCTCAGAGGGCTCTTCCAGCTTCAATAATTCTGTGATCCTGTGCAATGCCAGAGAAAGATCCCAAAGCATATTTTTACTCCTGAAAAAGCTTTTTGAGTTACAAGGATTCACCTGGTAGAATTAAAACAGGTGGCAGCTCTGTTGGAGCAGCCTGTCCTCGGGGCTGTGAAAAAGCCAATGAGGCTGGTTTGTTAACAGCAACAAACCCTTGGAAGAAAGGTCATTAACAGCCTCAGCTTGCTTGGTGAGCCTGGGTCCATCTTTGGATTGTTGTGCTGATTTTAGGGAGCCCTGTGGAGTGAGTGACAAACCCAGGATCTGGATGGAAACGACAGCATAAATTGCAGGTGCTGACTCTTCTTTCACTCTACCCACCACCTCCTCGACCAGGCTGCCTTGGCTTGAAGTGTGTTTTATATTTAAAGGTTGTGATTCTTAGAGAGACCCATTTAGGAGAAGATACCAACCAATCCCCAGCCTGGCAAACCCATGGACATCAGACTTGTTGCTTTACCTCCATTAACAAAGGACCCCAGGGCAAGAAAGTCCATTCAACTGTCTCCCTGCAGTGGCTGTCCAGTGTTTTTCTACCTTTACCTGGCACCTCATTCTTTTTCAGATTCACTGCTAAATAGGAATTTATTTAGAATTCCTAAATAGAATTTCCAATAATTGATTTTGATTTTATTAGAAATTTATTTAAAATTCCTAAATAGAATTTCCATGAATTTATTTAGAATTTATTAGGAATTTATTTAGAATTTGTGAGGCATTTATTTAGAATCCCTAAATAGAATTTCCAAGAATTTATTTAGAATTTATTAGGAATATATTTATAATTCCTAAATAGAATTTTCAATGATTTATTTAGAATTTATTAGGAATTTATTTAGAATTTCTAGATAGAATTTCCAAGAATTTATTTATAATTTAATATTATGAATGTATTTAGAATTTCTAGATAGAATTTCCAAGAATTTATTTAGAATTTAATATTATGAATTTATTTAGAATTCCTAAATAGAATTTCCATGAATTTATTTAGAATTTATTAGGAATTTATTTAGAATTCCTAAATAAAATTTCCATGAATTTATTTAGAATTTATGAGGAATTTATTTAGGATTTATGAGGAATTTATTTAGAATTCCTAAATAGAATTTCCAAGAATTTATTTAGAGTTTATTAGGAATATATTTGTAATTCCTAAATAGAATTTTCAATAATTTATTTAGCATTTATTAGGAATTTATTTAGAATTTCTAGATAGAATTTCCAAGAATTTATTTAGAATTGATTAGGAATTTATTTAGAATTCCTAAATAGAATTTCCATGAATTTATTTAGAATTTATTAGGAATTTATTTAGAATTCCTAAATAGAATTTCCATGAATTTATTTAGAATTTATGAGGAATTTATTTAGGATTTATGAGGAATTTATTTAGAATTCCTAAATAGAATTTCCAAGAATTTATTTAGAGTTTATTAGGAATATATTTGTAATTCCTAAATAGAATTTTCAATAATTTATTTAGCATTTATTAGGAATTTATTTAGAATTTCTAGATAGAATTTCCAAGAATTTATTTAGAATTGATTAGGAATTTATTTAGAATGCCTAAATAGAATTTCCAAGAATTTATTCAGAATTCACTTAGAACTCCTAAACAGAACTTCCATGAAATTACTTGGAATTCCTAAATACATTAGGAATTGATTTACCCCTTCCCCCAAAGGAATCGGTCGCCTGATGGGCAGCGCAGGACGCTTCCAACAAACGCTGACGGCACTTGGCTGCAAAAGCTTCCAAACAGCTTTTTACCAAAACCATTAGGTCAGTGCTGTAGTGTTTCATATGATGCCTATTATTAATAATTATTAACGGTATCATTGCTAGTGACTGATGCCACTATTATTGGCATCATTCCACGCGACAGCCGTCATCTAACAGGAATATTCCATGTCTGTGCGGTGTCTCAGAGCAGATACCTGTTGGAAGTGATGCCCTTGCGCTCGTTGCCGGATGACGCCCTGAACTGCGGCTTCAGTCACAAATCCTGCCCGTTCCAATCTCCTGTCTCTGGCAGGGAGCTCGAGCGACAGGAGCTCTTCTTCCAGCCTGTGAAGTTATTTATTGGGTGGCTTCAGGGAAGGTCACTCCCCTCTCCTTTTCTCACGGTTTTATTTATCTCCCACATGGGCATTATATATAAAACACTATTAGCTTCTCGTGAGAAGGTTTTTTGAGGTCTATGAATGAAAATAAGGTGGGATTAGTAGCCTTCAACAGGTTGTTCATCTGATCCTGTCAGACAGTCCTCCTCTGCCTTTCTTATGGGGAATTGAGAACAAAATAAATGGGGCATTTGCATGATCAGTATTGGCCTTGAGAGCATTCATCACCACAGAGGGTTACAAAAATAAATAAAACCATTTCCATTGTGTCTCAAGGTGCTGAAGAAAATCATCTGCAGAGATGGATGTTGCTTGAACTGGAGCAGGAGTCATTTCTCCAATGAGTTGAAGCAACACGACAAATACTAACTCCTCTAACACATGTTCACACTAAAGCTGACAGCATGTTGGTGGTTGGAACAGAAAACACACTGAGAGGCTGCACCTCGAGTGCTGGGGGCAGATTGGGCACTGGAGTACAGGAAGGACATGGAGGGGCTGGAGAGGGGGCAGAGAAGGACACCTGGGTTGTTCTGGAGTCTGGAGAACAGGTCTAATGGGGAGAGGCTGAGGGAGCTGGGGCTGTTCAGCCTGGAGAAGAGGAGGCTGAGGGGAGACCTCACTGCTCTCTACAGCCACCTGAAGGGAGGGTGCATTGAGGAGGGGATTTGCCTCTTCTCCCTAGGGACAGGAGCAGAGGAAATGGGGTCAAACCAGGGGAGGTTCTGATTGAATCTTAGGAAAAACTTCTTCTCAGAAAGAGTGGAGAGGCCTTGGAACAGGCTGCCCAGGCTGGGGGTGGAGGTAGTGTCCCTACTACTCTCCTAAGAGGGGTTCAACAACTGGGCAACCGGGGTGTTTGAGGAGCTGGGTTAGTGGTTAGGGACTGTAGAGTGGACAGTTGGACTTAATGGTCTCGAAGGTCTTTTCCAACCTTGATGAGCCTGTGATTCTGCTAAACTGAGACTATTTGGGTCCTGCACAGCTCATACCCAGCAATTCCCCTGAAGCTGGCTGCCAAACTATTCTGAGAGTCAGGGTTAAGGAGCAGTTTTTATTTACATTCCTCTTACAACACTAGAAAAATGTGTTTTCTGAAACAAGTGCTGGAAACTCTCTGCCTCAGACAGCACTCGAGGATGTGCCTAAGCCAGCCTGGCAAATGGAATGTGCAGATCACAAAGTCACAGAACATCAGGGATTGGAAGGGACCTCGAAAGATCATCCAGTCCAATCCCTCTGCCACAGCAGCATCACCTAGACCCAGTCGCACAGGAACACATCCAGGCAGGTGACCTATGAGTTCTGTCTGTGGCTCTTAGGACTGTATTTTCCATTTCACTAACTGCCTAAAATTAAGCAAAAAGCTATTTTCAACCAGACAGCCTTTAGTCAATTATTCTAATGAGTACCTGACATACTCATGCTAATTAATTGGTGACTGATTATATGTCTCTTAGGTGTCAAGACAACGGCTTCATGTTGAATTTAACGAACAAAGCTGGAGAAGAGTCACGCAGCTACAGTTCATGCCATGCCAAATTAGCTGCCTTTTAATTAGATTAAATCACTTAAATTAAGCTACAAAATCGTTGAGCAATGCTGCTCTGCAACAACAAACCAAGAGGTGATGTCCTCCTGTCTGTCAGAGCATCGCAGGACAAGGAGCCAACTCCTTATCCTTAGAGAGCTCTCATGACTCTGCTGTGTTTTGGAAAGAGCAGTGATCAGACCATCTGGGGAACGACCAGAGCCAGGTCCCAAAAACCTTGGGATAGAGGATTCTATGATGCATCTCAAATTCCATCCCTAAAAATATTCCCATATTGACTATTTCCATAGGTAACCCTTCCATGTAGAATATTGCCATGTATCATCTTTCCATAATATTTCCTTAACCCCCTGTCTGCTACATTCAGCATTTCACAGAATCACAGAACATTAGGGATCAGAAGGGACCTCAAAAGATCATCCAGTCCAACTCCCCTGCCAGAGCAGACTCACCTAGAACAAGTTGCACAGGAACACATCCAGGTGGGTTTTAAATGTCTCCAGAGAAGGAGGTTCCACAATGCCCTGGACAACCTGTTCCAGTGCTCCCTACTAAAGGAAAGAAGAAATCCTGGAAGGATTCATTCCTTACATATTATCTTCTGGTTTCTGTTAGGGAAGGATCCTTCCAGGTGGAAAAACGTCTTCCTAGTGTCACAACATCAAACAGCTTGTAAAGTCTAAACAGCAAAGAAACAACTGATTTATTCTACAACTACAAGGCAATAGCAGCAAAGTAGGAGCAAAAGCATCATGTTCTGTTTTCCATCTAAAAAGTTGTGATGCCTGAAAGAGATAGGTTTCTCCCTTTTTGAAAGACAGAGGATGCCTTCAGCTCATGGTAAATGAAGCCACTCCACCAGCACAGCAAGAAACCCACTGGAGAACCAAGAGCGTTCCTCCGCGTGATCCACACACAAGGCAAAGGACCTGCTCCGCTGCTGTGAACGTGGCTTTTGAAGGATAATGCCTGTGCAACAGGTCCTGGCCTCGAACAGCATCATTTTCCCCTCCAGGGGTGTGAATCTGCTATAATATTCCTTTATTCTCTTGTAATTGAATTTTTAAAACTCTAGCGGCGGGGGTTTATGCATTTAGATTCAGAAGTCTCCAATTGGATTCTGGCAGATCATTTTTTCCAGGTCTGCTGACAGCCAGCTGACTGCATTTTGAGTAGATACTTGTCACAATAGGGGAATGAAAAACCATCAATTTCTGTCTCAAAGTGAAGAAGAGAGGAAATGGAAAGAAAACCATTTATAGTCTATAAGACAAACGTGTTCCAAGTGTGGAACCCAGCTGGGCTTCGAGGGAATCGACATACTGTGATGGCCACAATGTTAAAAACTAGTTGTTTTAAAAGGCTGAAAGATAATGCAACAGTAAACTGCAAAGGTCCCTCTTCTGGTGGGGAGCTCTGTCTCACCAGCACTTTAGCAAAGCCAAAGGAACTTGTTTCAAACCAGCCAAGTGCTCCCCCAGGACATATTTGCCCTGATTCTCCACTCACTCAGAAGGAGACAAGTCTAGAATGGGTTGAATTGCTTTGTTTGAACTTTCTTCTTATTCCCAAGCATTCTCCTCCCCACTCAAGTCAACAAAGAGAGCCCTGCTCCTCAAGGCATCGCTCCACCTGACATGGTTTCCACATTTCTGAGTATGAGCTCAGAATCCCACCGGCTGTAAGAACATGAACGTGGATCCCTTCTGAGAGCCAGCGCACGAGGAGTGAGAAAATGCATCTCTCCAAGGTAACTCAGATGCTAAAATAAACCCAGAGTGGCCAACGTGCTGCAAATTATTGTTTGTGTTTCTCCAGAGCCTGGAGTTTCAGGCTCCAGCTTAGAAGCACGTGCAGTCTGACCCATAAAGGTCAGCTCCCACTACGTGTGTCAGGAATGAAACCCTCTGCAGACGTGCCCCCCATACACAAATACACAATGAATCCTGAGAATTAAACCCAGCATCTTACCTACTCTAAGGCATAAAGTCGCGGTGATTGAGCCAGAAGAACATCTTCACATCTGAACTCACAGAAAGGCCATAGGGCTGCAGCCAGCTCCCACCAAAAAACAGGTACACAGGGTAATCACAGTCCAAGAAATGGCTTTTACAGAACCCCAGAATGATAGAGGCAGGAAAAGCCCTCTGAGCTAATCCAGACCAGACCACAACCTAACATCACCCCAGTGGCCACACCAGGACACTGAGGGCTGACCTTCAACACTTCCAGAATTGGAGAGTCACCACTGCCCTGGGCATTCCAGTCCAGAGTCTGATCATCACTTCCATGAGGAAGGGCTTCCTAACATCCAACCTCACCTTCCTCTGGCAGCTTCAGCCCTGCCCTCTTGTCCAGTGCTGGTTGCCTGTGAGAAGAGCCTGACCACCGCTTGGCTACAGCCTACCTTCAGGGAGATGGACCCACCCTGGGTCTCCTCATCTCCAGGCTAAACACCCCCAGCTCCCTCAGCCTCTCCTCACCAGCCTTTCTCTGCAGTCCCTTCCCCAGCCTCATTGCATCTCTGGACCCACTCAAGCCCCTCAATCTCTTTCTTGACGTGAGGGGCCCAGCACTGCCCCCAGTACTCGAGAAGAGGCCTCCCCAGTGCCCAGTACAGGGGGAGCATGACATCCCTTGTTCTTTTGTCATTCAGTATCCTCTAAATCATAAATGGCAAACTTCAAATGAGGAAATATTCAAAAGTTTTACAAAATCCTTCAGAATCATTTCTACTACCCGACAGGAGAGTTTCTGTGTCCTAAATACTCAGGTGACTATTGTGCTGCCAATCTCAACCTCCCCTCCCCAGCAAAGGAGAAAAATCAACCAAACGTTGAAAATTGAACCCCCACATCTGTTCTCTGAACACTGGGAATTGTTGCTCCAACAAGCCTCAGCAATCAAAGGTGTCCTTGATGAACACTGCTCACAACGAGACGTATTTTATATTCTCCACCCTGACATGTAGTAGAATGGAACACCTTCATCCTTTCCATACTTTGATCAACAGTGCTCAGAGCAGGTAGTGCACATTGGCATCCAGAATTCATCAGGAAGCGCCGATATCCCTCTGACAGGTCTGTTAGACAGACAGCTGAGCAGCTCACGCAGCCAAGATGAAGAACTCAAGGCATTGCAGGGGATATGACAGGAGTTTGGACACTTTGCTTTAAGCTTTCATTAAATAATGAGAGAAATGACAACGAGAAGTCCATGTGGAAGATGGATCCTTGTACCAGTTGTGAGCACTGCCAGGGAGTTTAATCAAATTAATGTAAAGTGTTCTTAGAAATATTAGGTCTAATATTTGCACCCATGTCACACACGCAGAGTTTTAGTGGGGTTTGAGCAAATGTTTATATTATGGAAAGAATAGGATCCACTCAAGTAGTTCTGAAGGCACCCCCCTCCCCCTGTTCTCAGGATCTTTTGATAATCCCAGACTAAATAAATCATCTCCTGGTGGACTTGTCACGAGCTATCGGAGAACAGGTATTTTATTCATTTGTCTTTCTTACAATCTTTTATGAAACCATTCTGCCTGTCAGGAAAGACCAGCTGAGTTCATATTCCTGCACGTTCGGAACAGAAGAAGAGAGAATAAGAACCATCAAACAAGAGGATGATGACAGCAGCACGCAACAGTGAGGAAAATACTCTGGCTACTGCTCTCAGAGAATCTGGTGGCCACCACTGAGTCAACCCACTCCAATTATTGCAGTAAATTCTTGACACAGTCTATCATCAATAAATGCTTGACGTAGTCTATCATCAATAAATGCTTGACGTAGTCTATCATCAATAAATGCTTGACGTAGTCTATCATCAATAAATTCTTGACGTAGTCTATCATCAATAAATTCTTGACATAGTCTATCATCAATAAATTCTTGACATATTCTATCATCAATAAATTCTTTACATATTCTATCAATAAGTGCTTGAAACATTCTATCAATAAGTGCTTGAAATATCCTATCAAAATCTTGAATTATTATTCTGTCCATATATTCTTGAACTATTTTCAAATTTCAATCATAAATTGACATTTCAAATCATTATTGAAATTACATTATTAATTGCAGTTCAAGTTTATTCTTACATTCAACAAATTACTGAAATATTATTACAATTATTTCTGTTTTCCTATTTTTTCAAGATGACATCAAAATGCAGAGCTTTAGAAACTGAGGGTTTGTTGCTGGTGGTTTGGGTTGGTTTCTAATTGTGGTTTATGACTTCTCTGGTTGACTTTTCACTGGTCTGAGTCTGCTCTAGGAAAATCCTGATTTTTCATGGGAGGGTTGAAAGGCACAAAGCCACTAAATAATCAGGATGTTTTGACTATGACTTGCCACAGGGCTTTAATTTCCCCCCCACTCCTTCTCTAGGATGAAAGTGCTCCTCACTTTTCTTCATGGCAGCAGGGTACCAGAACTATCCCTTCATGTCACAGAATCACACGAAATCAGAATCACAGTGTTAGGGACTGGAAGGGGACTTGACAGTTCATCCAGCCCAATCCCCCTGCTACAGCAGGATCCTCTAGATCCAGTTACACAGGAACACATCCAGGTGGGTTTTAAAATTCTCCAGAGAAGGAGACTCCACAACCCCCCTGGGCAGCCCCTTGAGGGCTCCATCACCCTCACCGCAAAGAGGTTCCTTCTCATATCGATGTGGAACCTTCTGTCTCTCCGTAGAAGTCTCATCAGAAAAACTCAACTCACAGGAGCAGAGGACTGAGGAGCAGACAACATCAGAGCACTCGCATGAGCCTGCATCGATAGCCTCCTTACCCCGATGACTGCTGAAGATAACGGCATGATGGGCTAAGCAGGAACTTGGCTCCGCATCCCTGCGCTACCTCAGTGGAATTCTCAGATCTGCACAGAGCAATTTTTCCTCTCCCCCTGCACAGAAAGAAGCCCGTTTTCCATCAGGCTTTGTAAACAGCCGCTTGCAAACACACTCTACATCCAAACACCTACGTGACAGAGCACAGTGCCCTGGGAAGGGTCGCTCCCGTTATCAGCCAAAGTCACCCACGGGAGAGGGGAAAATAATTGAAAACAAACAAGCAAACAACACAACGAAGATCTTCCTGCAATGGCAGCTTCGCGGTACAGACGGAGGGTTTGGGCTGCTCTTTTGTTTTGTTTTAAATGACAAACTCAGCCTTAGCCCAGGCGATTGACACCTCTTTGTCCTCTTGGCAGGAGGAGGCACCTAGCCGGTTCATCAAACCCAGCGATTCCCCAGTGGGAAAAGGCAGCCAATTATCCAGAACAAATTGTGACTGTAACAGTGAAGATCATTTTATTATTGCCTGGAGGGTTTTTGAAGCTCTCCCTATGAAATTGTCTCGTAAATAATTCAATGGAAGTGATTTACTTTGGTGAGGAACTTACAAGGGGAAGCCTTTTCCAAAGAGCATCCTGTCAAAAGTTATTTCAATTCATTTCCTTTTACATCCCAAACAAATTGGCTCCGATCAAATTTCAATATCAATTAACCAAGGCTGGTAATTCCCTTCTACGTTAATATTCCCTTATAAGTTGCTAACAACACTGTTATGTTCACTCTCATCTTGTCCATAAACACTGCAGCTGGGTACTGAGAAGTAGAAGCCTCTCATCATAAAGCATGAAGAACTTGCTAGGACTTTAAACTGGTTCCTTTAAAGCTCCACAGCATCTCTCGAGCACCAAAACTGTGATGCAGCTTAACCAGAACACAGCGAGTTGTTACTCTGGACTGTGTGTGGAGCTACACTGGGGTTCCTAGAGGGGCCACACAGAGACAATGGAACAAATCCTTGGTTCTTATATCAGCACCAGTGTGGCCAGCAGGGCTAGGGACATCATTCTCCCCCTGTAGTGACCTCTGGTGAGGCCTCCCCTCAGGTACTGGGGGCAGTAATAATTCTCTAAATACAGAGAAGCACCCTGTTCTCCAAGGTCTCTTTCATGAACTACCAACAAACCTTAAACAACTGGGGGCTGGACAGCCTGTGGGGACAATTACTGCAGGACCCCAATGATCTAGGATCTAATTTCCAGGAAGTCAGGATTTTTCAGAGGGAGCCTGAATTTGGAGGGACTTGGACTTTTCTACAAGTATGCATGGAGCAAAATGCTTTCTCTTCAAACCTCTGGTAGGGTTTGGCAGGGGGAGAAGAAAGAAAAGCAGAAAAGGAACCATCATGTCTCATCAATTTCCTTGTTGGAGCTATTGTCTCTGGGTTGTGAAGGCAGCTGGTAGGAGGTTCCATCAATTCAGTTTGCAAATGGAGCTTTCCTGTTCCTCCCCCTTCCCTTTTGTTTTCTCCCAGGTTTGTCTGGAATCATAGAGTCATTAGGGATTGGAAGGGACACCCAAGAAATCACAGGGGGGGGGTGATTAAACACCTGGCAACGAGGTTTAATACAAATCTAGGATGAAAACAAAGGAGGAATGAAAATTGTACCAGCACTGGTGTACGATGCTAAGGGTGGATGGCTGTGTCACTTCCCAAGTGAGGAGAGCAAACAATCAGATGCAGTTTAATTTACTGGGATAGAAGCTCTGCACGTCCTTCTCCCACTAGTAAAGAACTTTCCTTTTATCAGGGCTACAAAGGCAGCTGTGAGCGACCTACCCTGTTCCTGCACCAAGGAACAGCCCAGGAGAGGGTTTCCTCAATTATTTACAGCATCGTCACTCTTTACCTCCACCTTAGACATAAAAGAGGCAGCAGATGCTCTTCATGAGGGGAACCTCAGCAGGGAAGCGCTAGGAAGCAATTAAACAAAACCCCCTAAAAGGAACCATAGCTGGTGAGACAAATGTTCAGGTCTGCTCTGACTCAGGCAGGAGGAAAAAGGAATCCTAATCTAGGTTCTTCCATGCCCCGAGTGATAACTGTAACTCCTAAACTTTAACAGCAGCACTAAGTGCTCTTCTGCCGGTTTTATGGCAGCTCCAGCTCCAGACATTTGTCTTGGAAACATTCTGCAGCTGAATTTTCCGTTAAACTGCTCTGTTCCAGGTTATTTTCAAGGAAATAGCAATGAGGTTAAACATTGCTGACGGTGTTTAATTACTACCAAACCCAGGTCTGACATCGTTATGGCTCTGCCCTCATTTAGCTCTTGGGTTGTCCCGTTTTATTCACCCACTGGTCGTACTGGTGGAGCTGGGGAAAAAGCAGTGGACAACAGGAAAACAACCGTAAGGTACAACCTGCCTTTCAGAGGGGTTTGAGCTCCACTCCCCAAGGACCCCAATCCCTAAAGCAGTTTTTAATAACAGCTGAAACTTTGGCCGGCTAGAGAAGAGCGCTATTCCCCTAATCCTCACCATCAGATGGGATTACACGGAGAGCTCGACATCCTTTCACACGGCAGCAATCACAAAAGTGGAACTTTCTTATGGAAATACTCTTTTGCAATCCATATTTTATGCAACTTCCAATTACTCCTCTAAAGTCATTCTTATTAATTTAAAAGCAGCGATACCGAGCGACTGCGATTCAACCAGATGGCTGGAAGCTCTGTCAGCCGTGGCGGCAGGTTAACCCTTTCCAAGGTTTTCACCACATCCCAGAGGTTTTCAAACCCACTTGTTCTTAGACAATAACTTTAGAAGCAATGAAGCTGCTCAGATAATATAAAATAGAAGACAAGAATGAGCTTGCTGCAGAGATCCTCATCTTGAGAGAGGCATCACCTCAAGTACTGGGGGCAGTGCTGGGTTCCTCACTTCAAGAAAGAAGTTGAGGGGCTGGAGTGGGTCCAGAGGAGCAACAAGGCTGGGGATGGGACTGGAGGGAAGGCTGAGGGGGAGAGGCTGAGGGAGCTGGGGGTGTTCAACCTGGAGGAGACTGAGGGACCTTCTCCCTCTCTCCAACTCCCTGAAGGGAGGTTGTGGTCAGGTGGGGGTTGAGCTCTTCTCCCAGACAACCAGCACCAGGATGAGAGGGCAAGGCCTGAAGCTGCACCAGGGGAGGGTTAGGTTGGATGTTAGGAAGCCCTTCCTCACAAAAAGGGGGATCAGAGCCTGGACCAGACTGCCCAGGGCTGTGGTGGAGTCCCCATCCCTGGAGGTGTTGAAGGACAGCCTGACTGTGTCCCTTAGTGCCCTGGTCTGGCTGCTGGGTTGATGTCAGGTTCAGGGCTGGTCTGGATGAATCCAGAGGGCTTCTCCAGCCTCAGTCATTCTGGGGTTATGCAAGTGGCCTCTTAGTTTCAAAGAGTTTTAGTGGAACTCAGAGAAGAGAGAGGAGGACGTTATGCAAATGGAACAACTACTTTGTTAACTAAATGAATAAATAACACGGGGAGAAAACAAGCCACAGAGACACCAAGAGACAACATCCATCCCTATTTTTCAGAACTATTTTCAACCCAAGACCCACAAGACAACAACCTACAGCCATGGGCATGGAAATCCCATGCTCAGAAAAATCAGGGCATTTTCAAGATGCATTTTCCTCTTTCCAAGGTCTCCTACAGTTCTCTCAAGACTTCCTGCTCTCTCTCTCTCGAATAAAAAGAAAATAAAATTTAAATACAAGCACAGTTTTGATAAACAAAGATTTACACATGAAAATCCTCTTAGGGAGGCAGATTACATGGTTAGTAAATAGCTAGAGCTCCCAGAAAAAGGAATCATTAAATAGCCCTGTGTCTGAGTTTTGTTAAAACGATGCCTGAACTGAATTCTGCAGAATTTCCTATCACCCAAACCCCCGTCACTTCTATCAGCCCAAACCCCACACCTTACCCAGAGAATTAAAGAGAAAGAAATCTCTGTGATCTCAAGCTGTCACCACACCAGTAAAGGTCATCTGGGAGCGTGCAGGGGATGCTAATTGCCATGTGGTGGAAAAAATCAAGAGAAATAGATATAAATGAGCCTGTAGCTTAAACAGAAAATCCTGTCTGAAAGGCTTATTAGGAGTAATTTGTTGTGTTTTCCTCCTAATTACTGGAATTAATAGTAATAATATATCCTACACTCCTGAGATTAATGGGAGATGTTTTCCTTTCTTGCTTTATTTTTGCAGAAGGAAACAGACACCTAAAGACCCAGTTTAACAACCACTTTCATTAGGGAGGCTTCGAGGCACTATAAAATGAATTGAGTGTTTAAATGTTTATAGGTAGCAATAATTTATGTCTTTTTTTAGTTCAACATGTTACCATTAGAGTAGGAGAAAAAAAAAAGACTAATTTCTTCATCTTTGATGCATTCAGAGGTGATGTCTCCTTCACTGGAGACATTTAAAACCTGCCTGGATGTGTCCCTGTGTGACACGGTCTAGTTGATCCTGCTGTGGCTGGGGGATTGGACTGGATGATGTTTTGAGGTCCCTTCCAATCCCTGATGATTCTATGATTAAACAATGGGATGATACCTCCCCATCCTGGAAGAGGTCAGAGTTGGCTTCACAGAATCACAGAGTGTTAGGGACCAGAAGGGACCTCGAAAGATCACCCAGTCCAATCCCCCTGACACAGCAGGCTCCCTTAGATCCATTCACACAGGAACCTGGCCAGAAGGGCTTTAAACATCTCCAGAGAAGGAGACTTCACAACCCCCCTGGGCAGCCCCTTCCAGTGCTCTGTCACCCTCACTGGGAAGAGGTTCCTTCTCAGATTGATGTGGAACCTCCCCTGGTCCAGCTCACACCTGGTGCCCCTTGTCCTATCATTGGGTGCCCCTGAGCAGAGCCTGGCTCCATCCTCCTGACACCCTCCCTGGTTTATAACCAGATTGGGATCTGCAATAAGGCAACAACCATTTTAGAATATTTCCCACCCAACTCAATTGGGATAAAATACCAAAAGCTAGAAATAAATGAAAGAAATTTTTTTTAAAAAGCAAGGATTAATTTTAATATCACACACTAGAAATAAATAAACAAAGCATCCATTAGCCACGTCATGTCCTTAAAATAAATGTTACAGCAGTGGTAATTGTGCAATTAAATTAGCAGGCTTTTCCATCTCCTTGATTCATTAATCTAAGAACCTGTTGCAGAAAATAGGGAATTAATAAGTAACTGGCTTATAAAACAGATTTTTTGTGGTAATTTATTTGCCAGCCCATTAAATAGAAACAATAAAACAGGAATACAAAACGCAGCGCAGGGAGCAGTGGAGGGGTTGGGGTTTCTTGCTGTCTACACAGGCAATTTCACACAAAGTGATGGATTACTCTTTGGTTGTTGGCTTCTTTGCTGTTAGCATGGAGAATATGGGATAGAGGGGAAGTTATTGCTTATGCACTGGTGTGGGGGCAAGGAACGGGTGTTATGCTAGCCCAGGGAAGTGATGGAATCACCACGCCTGGAGATATTCAAAAAACAGGCAGCTCGAGCACTTGAGGCCATGGTCTAGGGTTTAGGGAGCTGTTGGGATGAGGGCTGGACTTGATGATCCTGGAGGTCCCTTCCAGCTGTGATGCTTCTATGATCCTATGAATCTGTAGTAGTTGGTTAATAAGTGCCTTGGTCTGGTTTAGTCCTTATTTTCTTCAGTTGACCTACTCCAGTCAGATCACTTTTGGGCATCAGGAAACAAGAGAGTTGAACACTGTGGCTGTGTGTGGCCAAGTGAAAATATTTTTTAAAACAATTGTGCTAGAGGAGCCTCATGCACAAAAAATTCACCAACTGGAAATCAGGTCCAGGATACTGGGAATTGTGAGTATTCCAAAGCATCTCTTACAGCAGTAGGTTTTCATTTGGGTCGAGCAAAACACTGAATTAATAAGACTGATGATCCCAGAGGTCCTTTCCAGCCCTAATGACTCTACGATTCATTTTGCCCACTGCCAGCAGTTCCAGCTGCTAATCCAGAGTACTCTGAGCACCCCAGAGTGACCTGCTTGTCCAGCAGATTCCTGGTTTGCTCTCTGAAAACTTGTGGTTGGGGTTAGGTTTCTTCCACCCCTGCTACTTTCCCCAAGTAGAAATAACACTCCTAACCTAAACCTCTCAAAATAATCTATGTCCAAACACACCTCTGTCCTCTACAGCTTGTTTTCATAGAATCACAGAATCTTCAAGTTTGGAAAAGACCTTCAAGAGCATCAAGTCCTACTGTCAGCCCTACAACCCCCAATGATTAACCCACCTCCTCAAACCCCTGCAGGGACAGTGTCTCCACGCTCTCCCTGGGCAGCCCCTGTTCCAAGGCCTCCCCACTCTTTCTGGGACAAAGTTTTTTCTCAGATCCAGACTGACCCTCCCCTGGCACAACCTGACCCCATTTCCTCTGCTCCTATTACTAGTCCCTAGGGAGAAGAGGCCAACCCCTGCCTCATTCCAGCCTCTCTTCAGGTAGTTTTCAAGTGGGAAGGTCCAGTTGTGCTGAGGAAGGAGGTTCCCTCTCCTGAAATGCTCTTCCACAGGACTGTCTGGGTACCACCCACAGCAGGGAAGAAGACAAACCCACTCAAATCATCTGCTTGAACAGCTTCAGCAACTTGTTTCTGTTAACTTTACTCCTGCTTAGAGGGAAACGAACAACGGAGGACTCACAAGTAGCTCTGCCAGCAGATTCAGGAATCAGTAAGTGGAGCAGTAATGAGTGCTTAGTGCTGCAGACAGAGCAGGAGCATCTGCCACCAGCACCGCTCCTGGGGAACTGCTTCTTGAGTGACACCCAGAGAGTGCTGAGTCAGCTCTTTGGACTCCTTGCCCTCAGAAAGCACTTGCTCGTGTTTTGCTGCCCCACTCACCCTCAGTGCTGTCTCTCTGTGAGTCTCCAGCCCCATTATTCTTCTCCTACCCAGAATAATTAATCAACTTCACTGCCCACATCCACAGCGCTCACAGGTTATGGCAGCCCAGGCTAATGAACCATCTATTCTCATCACAGACTCTCCACGTTTCCTTTCCATTAACTGTGTAAATAATAAAAAATAGCCCGCTGCCATATGCCAGGGATCTGTTTGCATCACCAAGACACCCTCCAAATGCTTTTTCCCGGGAAGATGTGCAGGGTGATGGGCTGAAAGGCACCAAGGGAGGCAAGAGGGTTCTCTTTCCTCTTCAGAATCGAGGGTGACAGAGAGCAGAGTGACAGGGTGACTGCCCTCGTTAAACCAAATGGATGAGAAACACTAGTTTGGGAGGCAGGGGAAAGGTTTTGTGGCTCTCTGCAGTCAGCTTTTGGCTCATCTGGGCAACCCTGTGGTTCCAGACACGTCAGGAAGGGAGAAGTGGATGGCGGCTGTGCTGCTGCGTGAGCCTTCCAGCATCGGAGCTCTAGCAGTGTAAACAGCACGGCGCTCACCCCAGGCCTACTCAGCTCCTGCATCATGCAGTACAGAGAAGAAACAAGGTCCTGCCAGCTAGGAAATACCCAGCCTGTGCCACAGTAGTCATGGACTCAGGGATTCGGGGGGATCTCTGCGCTGATTTTTAAGCATCAAGTCAGGGCTGGGACAAAAGCTGTCCCTTTCCCACCAGCCTGCTGAGAAAACCTTTGTCAAATCCTCACCCTGACAGCTCAAACAAAATTCCAGAGCAGTTTGAGAGCCTCGAGGAATCTTGAAATGAGCTCCCCAACAGTTCATAGAGAAGCAGAGCTGACTCTTGGCAATGACCACCATCCGCTCAGGGTTAACAAATAAACCTCTCGTGGGATCCTCGGAGCCTTCAGGCTCCAGGTCCAGCTCATACATGTTACAGGACGCAAAGCCACTTGTCCCAAAAGCTTCAGCTTTTGATTTCACTCAAGAAAAGGCACCTCCCAGCACAAGGCACTGCTCAGCTTTTCTGTGTGTGGGTCACTACAGGGAGGGAAGGGACTGGTTAACAAAGACATCAGGTAGGATTGGCATGTGGCTGCCTATGAGTCATGAAAGTTTCTCTCCTGCCACCTCTCTGATGCAACCTCAGATGCTTTTCAAGGGATTCTCTGTCTCCTAAGCACCACATTTCTCACTTCTCCCCCAGACACTCAAATGAAAATCCTGTCACTCATTACTGTCCTTCAAGACCATCCCAAATCAGTCCATGAGTCTGCAGCCACAGTCCTCACAGGCAGAACTGCCCAGCTCATAATCCTCTAAGTACCAGCCAGGAGACCTTCCATCCTACCTTCACCCGCCCCCCGGCAGCACAAAGTCCCAAACTCTGTCCTCTCATCCTGCCCAAGGTGTAGAGCTGGATTTGCACAGGGCAGTGTCTTAACTCACGTGGACCCTCTCTACCACCACGCAGGAGCCCCAGTTCCAGCTGCTAATGCAAGTCCAGGGTGGAATTCAGTTTTCCATGGCTGAGCTGACAGATTTTAGGGCTTTTGGAAACATCCTGAGAAACTGTGAGTGTAGCCTAGAAGTCCCACATTGTTCTGACAACAAAATCAGAGCCCCTTGGCAAACCTAAACTAAACCAAGTTCGAGAGCTGACTACCTGGAAGTTCTACCTAATAGAAGTCCCACCCTGAAAAGATTTACAGGTATAAAACAGAATCATTAGGGATTGGGATGGACCTCGAAAGATCATCTAGTCCAATCCCCCTTCCACAGCAGGACCACCTAGACCAAGTCATAGAGTCAGTCAGGGCTAGGATCCCCAGCACTACACCCCAAAAAAGCTGCTATAATCCCACAGAAGTAGAAGCCAAAATGAGGTAGTGGCCAAGAGAAGGGCATCGGGATTTTCCCTGAAGGAAAACACTGCTCTTTCCACATAACAGCATTAAAAATAGACTTGTTTAGAGATGCATATGCGAAAGGGAAGGCAGATTTCACCAGGAGAGGGGAAAAAAAGGACCCCAAACTCCTTCCCTGGATCCCTGCCACGGCGCAGGCTGTATTAGGAAGTCATCTGAAATATTAATATGGCCGTTTATCCTGCACATTTGTACAGACACCGAGCTCCAGCCGTCTTCCCGGCCGCTGGTGCCAAGTTCAAGTCTGCAGTGACTCCCTGGGGAGCCTTCACGAAGCAGAAGTGAGATGGAAAAGTGTTCTGAAAAGAATTAAAAAGCACAAAGAGAAAAACCACTGCTGTGAAGGAAAAGGGAGAGACAAGAGGCTGGGGAAAAGCACAACCCATCCAAAGGGCCTTTGCTCTCAACGGCCAGTTTCAGAGCTGAAGAGGTCTCAGCTTTTGTACAAAGGCTCTGGCTGTCAGGGCCACCAAAGGGCTTCACGGGTGGGCAATGCTGTGTCCACCCCTTCCACGGCTCAGAGGGGCAAGAAGATTCTCCTGCACAATTCTGTACCTGCCTTTTGCTTCCTTGCCTAGACTGGCTTTCAAGTTGACCATCAAAATGCAAACAGGGTAGGAGCTAACCCAGCTTTCCCAGCACCACCACGTCCATCTCTGTGTCCTCCTCCTGCGAGGAGGATGCTCAGGTGTCACTAGTGGGAAGGGTTTTACCTTTCCCTGGTTCCCTCTCTCAGATGTGCACCCATGGTCCTTCACCACGCCACCTCCAAAATGCTGGGGAAAGTAAAAAACATTTAACCTTTGAGTCCATTCACTGCAGACCCAGGTGGGTTTTAAACATCTCCAGTGAAGGAGACCCCAAAATCTCCCTGGGCAGCCCCTTCCAGTGCTCTGGCACCTCACTGGGAAGAAGTTTTTTCTCATATTTATGTGGAACCTCCTCTGTTCCATCTCTCACCCATTGCCCCTTGTCCTATCATTGGGTGCCAGTGAGCAGAGCCTGGCTCCATCCTCCTGACACCCACTCCTCACATATTTATAAGCATTAATGAGGTCACCCCTCAGTCTCCTCCAGCTCAAGAGACCCAGCTCCCTCAGCCTTTCCTCATAAGGGAGATGCTCCACTCCCTTCGTCATCTTTACCCTCACACTACTACAATGACCTTCTTTTTAAACAAATGCAAGAGATTTTTAATCTTATAAAAATTTTACGTTAGCGACCTGTTTCACCTCAGACTCATCAGTTGTTGCCTGAAGCAACAGAGTCTGCAAAGTCCTGGTTTCATTAGAAAACGTCCCCAGAACAGCACAGGAGGTCCCAGTGCTCACTTTGCCTTTAGCGAATGGATGAGCTGACCCCAACTCCAGTTTCCCCACTGTATGGCACTGCCCAGAGCCACAAGGAATGGGGAAAAAACAACCCCAAAACCCAGGGAGAATGGGCAACCTGCACTGTCAGCATAAAACAGCAGCAGAGCAGCTCAAGGAAAACAGCAAGGAAATGCAGTGTTTTGCTGAACGGGAGGCATCCAGTGTAATTGTTAATGTGAAGAATGAACATTATCACCATAATGGAACTCAAGATGCATCTGAACGGGACCCCCTGAGGGGAACAACGTGATGTATGTTTGCAATCAAGAGGACAAGGGAAACAAAAAGACTCTCTAGCTAAAGAGATGGATTTATCTGTGCGGTATTTAAAAATCATAGGATCCCACACTGAGATGGGCTGGGAGAGAGCTCAGAGCTCACCCAGTGCCAAACCCCTGCCACGGGCAGTGACACCTCTCACCAGAGCAGGTTGCCCAGAGTCCCGTCCAACCTGCCTTTGGACACTGCCAGGCACAGAGCAGCCACGATCTCCCTGGGCAACCTGTTCTGGGATCTCAGCCCTCTCACAGGGAGGGATTTTCTGCCTCAGATCCTTCCAGTCTGTCTAGGTAGGAGCTGGGAAGAAAGACATTATGCCCTTCTGCAAAGCAACACATTCACTCAGGCGTTGTCTTACTCTAAGATTAGCACGGGGTTTGTCTCAATTCTATGAAATTCAGACACTTTTGGGATTGCTGAGCTAACAAATTATTTCTTTTTGCTTTGATAGGTGATTTTTTTGGAGTGGATTTGCATTACTGGGTAGTTTGAGCTCATCAAAGTGCTCTCCTGGTGTTTTATCCTGCCCACAAAACTGCTCTGAGTGCTCAGCCAGCTCTTGAAGCTATTGCTGCAGTCACTGATCCAGCAGGTCTGACATGAACCCGGGGTCACGCAGTGGCCTGAAGGCCTTTGCTCAGCACATTGCTGCTGGTTGCCTGCACTTACTCCAGCACCCCAGGCTCTCTGGTCTCCATCAGACACTTCAGCCTCCTCACAGGTACCTCAGCACAAGCAAACACATGTTATATTGCTCTCTCTCAGGAGAGGTTTTGGCACAAAACCACCCGTTGGCCAACTCTGTAGAAGCTATTGGTCAGAAAGCAGTGAATACAGAGCAGGATCCAGATCAGCATCGTTCCCCGACAGCTCGTACCAGCCATTCCCACTCCAGCGAGGTGAGGGCTTTGCTGGGTTTTTTAACACTATTAATAACATTCATTAGTTATAAAGATTCATTTAAGGGAGTAGGGGGAAAGGCCAGACGTGCTCTCTTAGGCTGAAGGAAGCCTGGAGGCAGCATGAGCGTTAAAACACATTAAACAGCGCGAGCCCAAGAGCCCTCTGGAGTTTTCTCGGAGTGTATTACTTTTAAATTAGAAATGGGAAATTTTCCCTGTTGAAGCTGGACAGAAAACAGCTGTGCTCATTAAAAGAGGAGGAACTGCTAAGCAGTTATATAATCAACACTATGTAATTAACAGAGAATTATAATAGCAGATCTAGGGCCGCGCTGCAGCCGCACGGAATGTTAACAGCTTTGCAGTCGGCTGCCCTTTACGCTGCTCCCCTCGGCTCAATCGCCTCGCCCAGGCTGCACAGCCAAATGCTCTTGTGCTCCACAGCATCTCGTAGCAACCAAGAAAAGGCTGCTCCACACCAGCTTGCTGAGAGAAGTTTGCTCCGAGGGGTCAGCCAGCCCAACGTTTTCTTGGGGCTGGAACGGAAAAGCCTCTGCTGGTTTGTACTAACAGGTAGTCAATAAACGCTTCCACAAAGGAGGAGGTAGAGAAACCATAGAAGGGCTTAGGTTGGAAGGGGGCTCAGAGACCCCCTGCCATGGGCAGTGACACCTCTCACCAGACCAGGGTGCTTGCAGCCCCATCCAACCTGCCCTTGTACACTGCCAAGGACGGAGCAGCCACAACTTCTCTGGGAAACCTGGGAAGCCTAAAGTTCCTGGAGCCCTTCCCTGAAAACTTCCATGTGCTCTTGGCCACTGCAAAAGCACAAAGCAGTTCTGTGTTTAGAGCTGTGGAGACCCTACCCCCATGACATCCCCACATGCAGCACCTGGCTGTGAAGATGCCCACAGCTCAGACCATTTATTTGCACGTCCCTCTCCACGGAGGATCCCACAGGGTGTTTATTAAGTCATCGTCACATTGTCAGCACAGTAAGTCAACCGACCTAAGAGAGTCTCTGCCACTGCTAGAGCCAATCTGATTTTCAGAAGAGTGTAAGGACAGAGCTTGGAGCAAACAGTAGCAGCACAAACACGAGAGGAGGATTCAGCTTCTTGTGCCATCAGGGAGCTTGAACAAACTCTTTGAAAGATACTCTTGTTGCATAACTTCCCCCGATTTTAATGAGAATTACACACACAAACACTTAAGAAAATCCCTGCCTTAGCTGCTCTGTCCCTGTTTCTATTTCACAGATAGGAAATCAATCTCTCTTTCCTAAACCAGACATGTGTTGGCTCTGATAAAGCACCGTGATACACTCCAGTACCACAGGCAGCCTGGAATGCAAAACCCAATAACCCTTCATCGCTCTGCACTGGGTTAGCTGGAGGGCATCTCATGCAAATTCATCCCTTGGTGCCAACAGGCTGCAGCAGGGAGGCTCAGCCCTGCTGTAACTGTGCAGTGGAAACCTTCAAAATCCAGAGAAACAAGCTGCTAGCAACTCCAGACTCCACGCAGCGCTCTGGCACCCTGGTCCTGCCCATCATTCACATCCAACCAGTCTACAGGATAGGATCTTCCCAGTTGGGTGAGCGTGCATCTCCAACATCACCTATCTAAAATACTGTGAGGATCCACAAGGCTTAAGATTTGCCCAGCCAGGGCTGCTGTGGAAAGGAGAAATCCATCACAGCACTTCCTTTGCACCAGCTGCAACGTGTTCCAGCTTTTTGGGAGGCAGATTCTTCATCCCACCTTGTCTGCTGACAGGAACAGGTAATACTATTGATTATAGTCAATGGAAATCAAGGGTAGGGCTGGGAGTTCTCAGCAGCTTGCTAATATGGGGAGTGATCATTAGTAATCACAGACTCTCAGAACTATTGGGGCTGGAAAAGCCCTCCGAGTTCAGCCAGCCCGGCTCAGGACCTAACGTCACCCACCGGCCACCCCTGGGCACTAAGTGCCACAGCCAGGCTGGCCTGCAACACCTCCAGGGATGGGGACTCCACTAGGCTCTAATCATCCTTTCCTCACATCCAGCCTCACTCTCTCCTGGCAGCTCCAGGCTCCCTCTTCTCCTCCTGGCCATGGTTGCCTAGGAGAAGAGCCTGACCCCCACATGACTACAACCTGCCTTCAGGGAGTTGGAGAGATGGCTGAAGCACCATAAACTGCTGTCCAGCCTCCGGATAGTGGACACACAAAACAGCTTGGTGTCTCCTCCACCATCCACAACCACATTGCTCACCTAGTGCCTGGATGTGGCACAAAATAGAATTAAAAACACCTGCCCAAGCCTGAACTGTTCCAGAGGCACCAGAAGCATGAACTCTGCATTTCCTGAATCAGGACTGAGTTTGCTCCAAGTTGCCTCCATACAAAAGATGCCTGATGGTGACACCTTCCACATTTGACCTTTTTTTTAATCAAAACTGACAAACTGTCTAATCTGCGGTTCTTTCCCTCCTCCCTCCCCCAAAAGAAATGGGATATTGACACTTTCAAGGCAAAAATACAACCCAGGAGCCCCGATTTCCTGGACTTGTTCTCTAACCACTAGATGACACTACTTCCTTAGATTCTAACCCACTTCTTCTCAGCACGTCCACCCCTCCTTGGCACCAGTTGGAGTTCTGGATGCTCAGGAGTTGTGGGTGTCAATCTCGACCTTCAACTCACAAATAAAATCATTCGACAGGCTACAGGAATCAGCTCAACCACCCTGCAGCAGGGGTTGTGTCATCCTTTTTCCTTTACTGTGTGCTTGACTCTTCTCTCCCCCCAATAATCAGGAGGGTCCATTTAGATGTTGCATGCGTCCTCCGTTTCTTGCAGTCTACTCAACACACCACGACTACCCAAGGCACAGCCAAACAGATAAACAAACACAGGCTGAGATTAAGTGAACCTTCCCAGCAGCTCTTTAAAAACTCCTGGAAGGAAGGTTATTCCTATGAGTCAAGAGTTCAGGAGGGATTCATTTGCGACAGAGCTCAGAGTTCTGCAACAGGATCTGCCAGATCATGTGGAGAATTATAATCCCAGGGACCTTAGTCTGGATTCAGCAAACAGGATGCCAAAACTGTGATGTAAAATCACTGCTTGTCCCTTTTTTTAGGGATTACTCCATAGCGAAGTCGATGCTGCAGCACTGCAAGCGACACACGATGCATTAAAAAGCATCTCATCAGCTTTCGTTGGGTTCAGTGATGAGCACTGGACACACTGTTTTACACTCCCACATTAGAACAGGATTCTAATTTGATTTTACACCTCAAAACCTTCTTTCTGGCTTCTTTTCTCCTCTGGGGTTGGCTGTTGAGGGGTAGGGTTGTTTTATAATTCCATTTGGAACGACACGCTGTCATCTAACCCTCGTGCTCAGGCTCGTTTTCCACTTCCTCTGCCTTCACAGGCAATTGAACTGGCTTAGAGCAAACCAGGATTTATTAAGCCAAAGACAATGGGGGTAATCAACATAATGCACTGTCTGCTAATCCCTGCTTACTCCAGTCGTTTTTTACTGTTGATTCGACCTGTGGTCCACTTTGTTTTGAGCAGAGAATATGGATTTTCTTCCTTGAGAAGAACCATTCTATTGGAAACCGCATGCGATGCTCTGGATGTCGGATGCAGCAGCACCAGCGCAGCGCTTGATGAAAGGACCATCCATCAAATCAGTGCAAGGAACTTTCATTCTCCAGGCCCTGCAAATCCCTCTTTTAACAGACTGTGCAACAGAAGCAGCAGCGTGAGGTGCTGCATAAAGGTTCCAGTCAACAGCATGGTCAGAAGGTCGGGATTAGTCCTTGTGAGAAGCAGATCCAAGTTACAGGATCACAGAACATTAGGGACTGGGAGGGACCTCGAAAGGTCATCCAGTCCAACCCCCCTGACACAGCAGGATCCCCTAGACTGAGTCGCACAGGAACACATCCAGGTGGGTTTTAAATGTCTCTAGAGAAGGAGACTCCAGAACATCCCCAGACATCTCCTTCCAGTGCTCTGTTACCCTCACTGTGAACAAGGTCCTTGTCATAACAGAATGACAGAAGATCAAGGACTGGAAGGGACCTTGGAAGATCATCTAGTCCAATCCCCTGCCAGAGCAGGATCACCCAGACCAAGTCACATAGGAACACATCCAGGTGGGTTTTAAACTTCTCCAGAGAAGATGACTCCACAAAATCCCTGTGCAGCCCTTTCCAGTGCTCTGTCCCCCTCATCATTAAGAAGTCCCTTCTCATATTGATGTGGAACCTCCTCTGTTCCAGCTCACACCCATTACCCCATGTCCTGTCACTAGATGACATTGAGAAGAGCCTGGCTCCATCCTCCTGCCACCTACCCTTCCCAGCTGAGCTCTGGTTATCTTTGCATGAGGATTTGTACATGGACAGCCACAGAGCTCACCTGAGCTGCAGAGGATTTGCAAATCAAGGTCTGAACCTCATGAAGATCAAAGAAGTGATTCATCATGAAAGGCTGATTCACACAATCAACTTCCCCACACCAGACAGACCAGGGCTGTAAAGCTGTGGGATGCAGGGGGCCATCACTGCAAGGAACACTGTGAAAGATGGATGAGTCATTGCAACTACTCAGCACAGTGCTATTATTTTCCTATTTTAATTTATGCTGCATTAGTTTTCCCATCTTCTTGAGGTAGACGCTGCGGCAAATCAAAGCAATAACCCAAAGAGTGCTGAGCAGATCTCATTTCCAGGGTGGGGGACACATAAACAAACAAAACCCCAAATAAACCCCACACAATGCTGCAGGAAAAGGTGTTTGCTGTCCTGACGTGAAACACCAAGAAAATCCAGGATGTGTCCTATTTCTCTACAGCAAAGTATCTTCTATCAGTCCAACCTGGATTATTGTAGACCCTCAGATATCAAAGGATAACTGGATAACTGACATCAAATTAAAACCAGCTCTTGAACAAGAACCAAGTGGAGCATCTAGCAGGGCTTTCTGCAGCGGTGGGTGTTTTGGGAGAAGGACATCCTGGAGTCTGCCCAAGGGGTTGTGGAGTCTCCTTCTCTAGAAATGTTTAAAACCCTCCTGGATGTGTTCCTGTGTGACTTGGTCTAGGTAGTCCTGCTCTGGCAGGGGGATTGGACTGGACGGTCTTTTGAGATCCCTTCCACTCCCTGATGTCCTGTGATTCTGTGATTTGTAGGTGGTAAACCACAAGCTAGATGGAAATGTTCTACCCAACACCACGGAGATTTGTCATCTCACACAAATCGTATTTAATTCCACTCAGGTCTCATTTCTCACCTCCATGCCATTGCGCTTCAGTTTGCTACCTGATCCACAGGATTCATCATTTAAGGGGACCCAGAGTATTGGAAGGAGAGCAGGAGAATTACTCCATGGACAATAATGCTGACGCAGAACAAGCCTCCACTATCTGCTCACATTAAGGAGCTACAAGAGAGGATTTTCAGGTTAAACCCCTCATTTCAGGCAGGGAAATCCAACGGGTGTTATCAGAGTTAACAGTGACATGTCTACGCGAGCTCATTACCTAGTGGTACCTTCCATATCCACACAAGTCACTCATTTCCTTCAACCTCAGCTATGGAAGGAAGCATTTGCCTAACTCAAGGGTTTTTCAGCAAAGCCCCTTCCTACTGGATGAAATCAAAATGCTCATAGAATAATCCACCTTGGAGAAGACCTTCAAGATCATCAAGTCCAACCATCCACCCTACAGCCCCAAACCATCTGCTGAAACCCCATGCCTACCCATTTTTTGAACCCTTCCAGGGACATAGAAGTGTCTGCTGAACTTCAGGAGATGGGCTAGGGCTTGAGGGTTGTGGGACAGATGGTTGGATTGATGATCTTATCTAACCTTGACGATTCTAGGATTCCCATTTCTGAGACTTCACCAGCTCAATAACTTAACCAATACGATAAAATATTACCAAAATCTTGATGGTATGACCATAAGCAATTTTAAAAAACTAATCATTAAGAATGATTGGTCCCACAAGTCTGTAACCAGCTTTTGTAGTCTGTTGTGGCTTCCTTATCCTGCTCATCTCTGCTGCAAAAACAACACAAGTGCCCTTGGGATGCCCAGGAACAGACTTTATCGAGTTTGGAGATTACAGGTGCCCTTTGCAAGCTCAGAGGCACAAGAAGCCCACAAAGAGAAGTTGAAAAACCAGGCAAAACTTGGTGCAGAACCACCAGCAAATTCAGGAGGGTTTGAACACTCCGAAGCTGTTTTATGTCTCCGGACTCAGACACCTGTGGCTACTGCTGACCTTCAAAAAGCCCAGAACGCTTCCAGAAGCTGAATAACACGCAACAAGTTCCCTCAACAGATTTCCATAATCTTTGTGACAGCTAAAAGGTTTGAAAAGGAGCACAAGAGGGGACATGTTTTGCAAATTAAACGCTAGCTGCATCTTTGAGAAGAAAATAAACAACTTCAGGAATTCTCTTCAGGCTCAGCTCCCTTATCAGCTAAATTGGATCTTGTCTGTGAGAGAGATAAAATCAACAATTCCCTCTCTTTAACCTATGATTTAATAAACCCATCTTTCTCAAAGGGATAAGCAGCCTGATTGCGTCGCTCTGCTTAGTCAGGGGTAGGGGTTGGGTGGTTCTTTTTTCCTGGGGGGGTGTTTTATTTCAGTTCCACTCTTCCTTTTGTGCCCAAAGGCAACATTTCATGACCTACAGAGACCTGACCCACAGCAGACAGACTGTTTACAAACACTTCTCAGTGCTCTGGCTTCTCTAGCAAAGGCATCAATGCAACATGTTTCACTTAGCAAGGATGTAGGAAAGACTTTGTTTCCCACAACATAAACCATCACATTCACGCACTTCAATCCAGGAAACAGCAATGAAGTCACTGTGCAGGGCTGAACTTATCCCACCTTCAGTCTGCTTAAGTCAGCACCAGGTTAAGTCTGACTCAAGCGATGAGATGCAGTTGGTTGTCTGTGCCCACAGGTTATCATTCACCCATCAGCACCAAGATGCTCCTGGGGACACTGATCAGTATTTCCTTCTCCATTCCTTCCCCAAACTGCTGTGTCATATGGTCCTGGCACTACTGAAGGGATGGGGAGAGGTGAGAAGCCTGTGAGACCCGAGGATCTGGACTCTATGATCTCTTGGGTCCCTTCCAACCCCTAACATCCTATGATCCTCTGTGTGGTTCAGAATAAGGATCTCAAGCACTTCCTGAATCACCCTGATCTTCATCTTCCCTCCACTTTGCCTCTCCCTTTCTAGCAATTTATCCACATCCCTTGGAACCCAGATAAACCACCGTTTTAACCAGTACAGACTCGTCACTGGGTGAGATATTTATTCAATTAACTCCTGCTTTGTGATCTTTGAAGCCACCTTCATCCGTTTCACAAGTCTGTTTTCTGCATTTCAGCCTAGAGCCCACAGTTCCCATGTGAGTGAAGTGATTTACTAGAGACCCTTGGGAGACACTTGGGCAGAAGCAAACCCACCCCTGACTCCAGCCCTCACTGACATTTCAGTGCCCTATCAGCAAGTCCCATCTTTCATCTCTCATAAAACAGCTGAAAAATGGCTTGGACAGGAAGAAACCTTTAAAGGTCACCCAGTCCATCCTCCCCTGCAGTGAGCAGGGACATCTGCATCCAGAGCAGGTCATTCAGAGCCCCAGGGTCCAACATGACCTGGGATGTAATGGGCATAAGCTGGAACATAGGAGGTTGCACATCGACACAAGAAGAAACTTCTTCCCAGTGAGGCTGAGAGACCACTGGAAGGGTCTGCCCAGGGGAGTTGTGAAGTCTCCTTCTCCAGACACATTTAACACCCACCTGGCCATGTTCCTGTGCAATTGGTTCTAGGTGATCTTGCTGTGGCTGGGGGATTGGACTGGATGATCTTTCAAAGTCCCTTCCATGTTCTGTGATTCTGTGATGTTCCCAGGGATGGGGCATCCCAAAGCATTTAGCCCTGAGCTTTCTTCTCAACGTCTCAGATCAGGACAGCAAATCCACCTCCTGGGCTGCTGATACTCTCTCAAACAGCATTTCCACATCCTGTCAGCAAGTTAGTGTCACCCTTTTGAAGGAAAGATGCATTTTCAGCTCCCTTGAGTTCAGTCTGTCCTCCCCAACCTTATTATGTAACACCAGTACTTCTCCAAACGCTTAATAAATCTGGTTTATCCAATAATGAAAAACCAAGTTGACTCCTCTCTAGCTCCTGTGCTACGGATTTCTTGGGAAAACTGTCATTTTTGACAAATACAATCTCTATCCTCTGCTGTGTAATCCTACTATAGGCCCAGCAAGCGCAAAACTAACAGGCTCTTCACAGATTATATCTGGACTGGAATGACTTCTTTAGAGCCCAGGAAGAGTTTTGATGTTAAAGCAGTGATGTCCACTGCAGAAACAAACAAACAAATAAATAAATGGATGAATGGAAATAAATAACTAAATGCAAGAACAGACTTTGAAGTGTTTACAGTCATTTAAAGGATGGTTGTGTTTAGCTAACGGCCCCAAACACCTTAACGTGCAGAGTGAGCAGCAGAATGTTCATTAATGAAGTTATGATTCTCTGAAAGAATAAATTCCAGATTCAAGCCTGAAGCTAAAGGACCTGCTAGAGTGATGGGGATTTTTTTGTAGTTACTTCTACTTCCAGCAAAGTTATCATTTATGAGTTTATGGCCACCTGTATGGGTTATTTGCAGATTGGAAGGGACCTTGAAAGATCATCCAGTCCAATCCCCCTGCCACAGCAGGATCACCTAGACCAAGTCACACAGGAACACATCCAGGTGGGTTTTAAACATCTCCAGAGAAGGAGACTCCTCCTGGGCAGCCCGTTCCAGTGATTCATCACCCTCATTGGGAAGAAGTTCCTTCTGATATTTATGTGGAACCTCCTCTGTTCCAGCTGACACCCACTGCCCCTTGTCCTGTCAGAGAGTCTTACTGTCCTGTAGGAGCTCCTCTTGCAATGAAAATACTTGGTTTTAATTTAAAAAACACATGCATGGAAGGACTTTGTGGCTTCCAAGTGTTTGGCCTGGGCTAACAGATTTCACCTGAAATCAAGGCAGGCTGGAAAAAACACCTTAAATAGCCTAGAGAGGATGATAATAACTATCCAGACAAGGTACAGAGATTTCAGAAAACTTTCAGAGGAGTATTTTCTTACATGTCTACAAAATCCCAGGGACAATGAGCTACTTATTTAGGTGGTAAAAGTCAGGCATTCATGCAGTAAAAAGTGAGAAGTAAATGAAGAACAAAGCAATTAACACAGAGAGCCAGAGATGAGTTTGAGCTGTAGAGTTTAACGGCTAAAATCTTGAGCAATTCTTTTCCAGCTGGGCTGTTTACTGCAATTATTTCAACATACATCATCCCCTTCCTTCTAATAATTAACAGCACTCTATAATGGTTTCTGAGCTCTTATTGCAATCAAATTCTGATGAGCTGAAGGATCTACTGATGTGCAGAGTTTTCCCCCATTTTTTTCTAAATTCTAATGACACCCAGAGAAACAACCAAACAGAAAGAACCAGACAACCCGCAGCAGCATCTCTTTGCAGATGATTTCTGGTCTCCAGGTACTGGGAGTCGACAGCACCTAACCTCCCCCCGAAAATAATGACCCTTCCCTACCGCCCCCACGGTTGAGCTGCTGAGCACGTCGCGCTCCTCGAGGCAGCACAGATGGTGCCTTTAGAGGGNCCAGGTACTGGGAGTCGACAGCACCTAACCTCCCCCAGAAAATAATGACCCTTCCCTACCGCATCTCACGCACCTCTGCAGGCCGAGACAAGGGGTTTCCACAGTATCACAGTATTATCAAGGTTGGAAGAGACCTCATAGATCATCAAGTCCAACCTGTCACCACAGAGCTCAAGGCTAGACCATGGCACCAAGTGCCACGTCCAATCCTGCCTTGAACAGCTCCAGAGTTGGCGACTCCACCACCTCCCCGGGCAGGCCATTCCAGTGGCCAATGACTCTCTCAGTGAATGTGGCTAATAGAGGCAGTTGTAAATGGCTATTGCCACAACACAGACAAAGTGGGGGGAAACTGATGGGCTGGCAGAGCTGAGCAGCTTTACACTGTTTCCAAGCAAACAGGTCCCCGAGCTCGTCACTGTGCAACTGCACATTCAGATGCTGCTTGCTGCAGCTCGGGTACAATAGTTTACTTCTGGTGTTCATCACTCCATGCAGGGTGGATCTGGAAAGTTCTGTCCATTGAAAACTCTTCCAAGAGCAGTAACAGCCCTACTCACACGTGACTGGGTCTGACAGTGTTGTTCAAATGCATTTCAAACTCAGTTCTCAGCCCCAAGTGTTTGCAACCCAAACCCAAGAGTGACCCAAGTGCATCCTGGGCTGCATGAGGAGAAGTGCGTGTAGAGATTGAGGGAGAGGATTCTGCCACTCTAGACCTCATCTGGGATCCTGCATCCAGTTCTGGAACCCCCAACATCAGAAAGATGTGGGAGAGAGTCCAGAGGAGGCCACAAGGATGACCAGAGGGCTGGAGTCCCTCTTCTCTGGGGACAGGCTGAGGCAGCTGGAGAGGAGGAGGCTCTGGGGGCCCTATTAGCAACTTTCCAAACCCTGGAAGTGGCCTATAGGGTGGCTGGGGAAGACTGTCCCCAAGAGCAGGGAATGATATGATGAGGGGTCATGGTTTGAAGCTGGAAAAGGGCAGACTGAGGCTGGACAGGAGGGAAAAGTTGTGGAATCTGAGAGTGGGGAATCCCTGAAACAGGCTGCCCAGAGACGTGGTTGAGGCCACATCCTTGGAGCCATTCAAGGTCAAGCTGTCTGGGGCTCTGGGCAACCTGGTCTGGTGAGTGCTGGCCCTGGGGGGTTGGACTGGATGCCCGTTGGTTGTCCCTTCCAACCCAGCACATACTATGATCCTATGAAATCATGATGCTTTTTGTCCAACACAGATCTCCTGTGGTAGTACCATAGCCTCCGAGTGCTTCTCCCCTATTCTATAGGTAGAACACTTCATTATGAGATCTCCTGGCCACAGCAGCATCAAAAACGTAGTCTGAACCCTTCAAAGTGTTTTATTTTCTCCAGAGGAGATAATTGTTCCATGGACCATCAGTAGCCTAGAAATAACCTCATTTAGAAAACCCTAGCTGAAGTACCAGGCTGCTGGCATAACTTCTTATATCGTACAGCTCTGTTTGATCTAATCAGTGAATACAGCAAAAAGCACTGATGAGCTTTAAATAGAAGTTTACACCTAGCTCAGTCTCTCCTTTGATGCCCCAAACCGTTCAATAACAAGAGTTTTAATTGCAGCCTGCTGTCAAGCACCCCACACTCCTGGTCCTGAAAAATCTCTGCCTTAAACCGAACTGCAAAGTGCCACAATGATCTGCACTACTGAGCAGTACAGAAAGTGTTAGGGATGGGAAATAAATCCTCATCAAATTCCCCTTTTGCTGTTAAAACTGTAGTCCTTAGCCGCGTCGCCCCGCTTCCATTGAAATTCTCTTAATGTCTACACAAGACTGGTTTACAACCAATAGAGTACCTCAGCTTGCACAAACACGCAGAGTCACAGCACATCAGGGACTGGAAGGGACCTCGAAACACCATCCAGTCCAATCCCCCTGACACAGCTGGATCACCTACATCCAGTCACACAGGAACACAGCCCAGGAGGGTTTGAAATGTCTCCAGAGAAGGAGACTCCACAACTCCCCTGGGCAGCCCCTGCCAGGGCTCTATCACCCTCACCACAAAGAAGTTCCTTCTCACATTGATGTGGAACCTCCTCTGTTCCAGCTCACACCCAGTGCCCCTTGTCCTGTCACTGGGTGCCCCTGAGCAGAGCCTGGCTCCATCCTCCTGACACCCACCCTTTCCATATTGATCAACATCCATGGGGTCACCCCTCAGTCTCCTGTTTTCCGAGCTCAAAAGCCCCAGCTCCCTCAGCCTCTCCTCATCAGGAAGAATCTGTGGTTTTATTTAGGACTGTAGTTTATTTTTTCCCCTCCTGCTGCATTAGTGTCAGCACAAAGAACAAGTAACATTCGTAGAGCCTAAATATTAAAAAAGAATAAAGGCTCCTGGAAGCTCTGATTCACTGAAAGTGTCTTAAGATTCACAGATCAAGGGCTTTAAAGAGAAAGCCCTTCCACTTTGGAAGATCTCGAGCTCAAAAGCTGAAGACACACAACTCTGTCCAAAATTTGGCTTCAGAACTGAAATTCCCCTAAACAGGTAGGGAAAATAAAAGGTGCAAATCAACTGAAGGAATCCAAGAACAGAATCTTGATCAACATCTTGAAGCAGAGCCCTAGCATGGGTTGAAGTAGAAACCCAAGTTCCAGAGCCTCAATCACTCCCGCAATCACTGGATACACAAAAGGTGACAAGAAATAGTGTCTGAACCTTGTAAGAAGGGATTTTTTTCTCCATACCAATGAAAGCAAAAGCATGTTTAGAAGAAGTTGTTTCCCCTCAAGCCACATGTTGATGAAAAACCCTTATTTTTTAAAAAAGACATGCAGGTAAAACATTTTCAGTCACCATGAACACACCCAGAAACACAACCAGCACAACCCACACCAGCCTCCCTCTGAACTACCTGAGCAAGGAGGGAGGGAGTTTCCTTTCCTTGATTCTCATAACCTTCTCCTTTCAGAAACAGCTCTGCGGCCACACACTTGAATCCCCCAAAGACTTGAGGGTGGAGGCTTTCTGTTCCTTACACAACTCATAATTCATTCTCATGGATGTAATTGAGAGTATCTGTCAAATCCTACAAGCATTTGCTGACCTGGGCAGGAAAAAAAAGCTCGTCTTGAGACTCTGAAATAACACTCTGCTCTAAAAGTTGAGGCACTGCTGTAAGGCTTCTTGTTTCTGGGTCAAAAAGGAAAAAATCATTATAGATGGCTCAAACCATCCATAATGGAAACCATCAGCTGGCTACACAGTTTATTAAGTTATGAGAAATCACACTGGAGATCAGGGCTCCGTGGGGAATGTACAAGCAAATCATATGGCAGAGAAAAAGTGGGAGCAAAACATGGTTCTATTGGATTTAAAGGTAAATAACCCAGAGCAGTGGTGGCGTCTCCATCCCTGGAGGTGTTGAAGGCCAGCCTGGCTGTGGCCCTCAGTGTCCTGATGTTACCAGTTGGGTGATGTTAGTTCAGAGTCTGGACTTAGTGATCTCAGAGGTCATTTCTTGCCTCAATAACTCTGTGATGACCCAAAGTGCTAACCACCTCTACTTAAAAGTTGTTCAGCTCTCCCCTTTCTATATTGAGGAAAATCACTTCAATTTATTTCCGATTCAGAACGTGCCCTCCTAAGCATCAAACTCTAAAACAGCAGTCGAGTGTCTTGTTGCCTTTTACAATAAAGGATTAATTTGCACCATGCACTAAACAGTTGGACATTTCACTTTCTCTGATTCTACCTAAAACATCCCTTTTTCACCGTCTTCCTTTGAAAGAAACTTAGTCATTGCCCCAATTAGTGCTGCAGCACAAACTTTAGTGCCAACGGAACAGCCACCCAGATAACAGTCCTCACCCAAATCAAGGAGCCTAAAGAGAAAATCTCATCCTGAGCCTCTTAGTCCCTGAGCTCTTTGCTTGTGAAAAGGACAATAGACCTTCCCCAACTCACAGAGTAAATGCATTGGAGATTAAGAGTTGCTCAGCCAAAGAAGTAATGGGGGACAATACCCCAGATAGTATTTCATTTATCCAAAGCCCTGCCTGAAATGCAGAGCTTTGGAAATCCTGCAATAGACATCTACAATGCTGAAGTAGTCTTAAATCATTCTAAATATATAGACTATGGCAAGAAAGCAGCAGTTTGTGGCCAAGAGTAGAACAGTTTTGTTCTTAAGAGGAAAAAAAAAAAACCCAGGGCTTTTATCATCCTTTCTGTTTTATTCTCTCACTTTTATCCCTGTGTTCATCCCCACTTTGCACCGTAGAAGTCAGGAGCGTAACTCAAAGCTTCGTGAGGATCTGTTTGTTCAGTAAACAAGTTCAATGTGTTTGCATAACTCTTGCTAAAATAAGATTCAGCCTTTAACTGAAAGGCTACAAATACTCAGGCTCGAAGTGAACGGCTGCACCTCGCCCATTTCTCTCCGCGGATACCTATCAAAAGATATGTGAGGGGGAAATAAACACAGAGACCACAAAACGTTTCCAGCTCTGAATCTTATCAGCAAGAGGAGAACAAGCCAAATCCTGTTGGGGAACAGGAGAAGAGTAAAGCGAAGACTCACTCAAATGGTCCAATGTATTTCAATGAGTACTGGGGGCACTTTGGGCATCGCAGTACAAGGAGGACATGGAGGGGCTGGAGAGGGGGCAGGGAAGGGCAACTGGGCTGGTTAGGGGTCTGGAGAACAGGACTGATAGGGAGAGGCTGAGGGAGCTGGGGCTGTTCAGCATGAAGAAGAGGAGACTGAGGGGAGACCTCACTGCTCCTTACAGTTACCTGAAGGAAGGTTGGAGTGAGGTGGAGGTTGGCTGCTTCTCCCTAGGGACTACTAACAGGACCAGAGGAAATGGGGTCAGGTTGTGCCAGGGGAGGGTCAGAATGGATCTGAGGAAAAACTTCTTGCCAGTGCAAGCCCCTGTTCCAAGGCCTCCCCAGGGACAGGGTGGAGGCAGCTTCCCTGGAGGAGTCCAACAACCAGGCAGCCAGGGTGTCTGAGGAGATGGGTAAGTGGTTGGAGGTTACAGGGCAGATGGCTGGACTTGATGACTTGAAGGTCTTTTCCAACCTTGATGATTCTATGAACAACAGCTTTGCACAAACTAAATGCAAGGGTAAAGAGAACGATGACTGTGGATGTTTCAAGACTCAAGACATACATCAGGAAATATCTGAAACACTCATCCTCTCCCCTACTGACTTCACTGCAGTAAACAAGGTTGGTAGAATCAGCTCCAAAGACTTCAGTAAAATCCTACACAAAAGCATTGGGCACAGGCCTAATTCTGTTTCCAGTAAAGCAGTAAATCAAAGATTGCTGGGTCTTCCTTTGGTTTTCAGATCCTTAGGGCGTTACCTTTTGATAGTCATTTGGCTTTGCATGAACGTTTGCTGCATCACATGAAAAACTCTGCTTGAGGCTGACACCTCCCCACACACTCAATCAGGCACGGAACAACTAAAACCAGTTGCCCTCCCTCCACCCTTTGCCAATGTCCCCTCATCTCAAAAACACTCAGGTATCTTTGGATGATGAGAATGCTCTGCAGACAGTATTTGCAATCTAATAAAGCAGCTGCTTGCTGCATCACACCATCCTTCTCCCAGTAAAACACCCAGAACAGACTGGCCCACCCAGTAGAGTCTCAAGGCATAATACTGCGGGAAGAATAGCTTTCTGACAGCTCATGGATAAATATTCCTATCTTCAAGGCAGCTCTTTGAAGTTCATAATCCCCTCTCTCTTCAGTGCTGTTTCCCAAGAAAAGAACAGGGGTGTAAATCCTTTATCATGGTGACTGTGTCTCGGCATCGTCTTTGATACCGGCGTGGTTTGTGTTGTAAAGATAATACAAATTCTAGCTGCTGGCAACCTGAACAAGGCCCCACGTGTCTTCTCCTTACTTCTCTGCTATTTATAGCCTCTGTTTGGAGAGAAGTATTTACATAGAGTAGTGTTAGCAGCACAGTTGCTGTAACACGAGAGAAAATGCTCTTCATGGAGCAAATGGCCTTAAAGGTCTTGATGGGTTCAACTGGAAGAGAAGGGAACAAGCCTGGAAGAGTGAAATCTCCAGCTCCTCAGGTCTGGCTACCACGTGTCAGGTGGTTAGGATCCTGGTGCAAGGGAAGTCATGGTGCTACTTAGTCTCATTTACTGCATTTATACTGTGCTAAATGGGATTATGGATGTAATTATACACTACGTCAAAACTAACTGCAGCTCAGGAGAACTACCTCGCTCCCACTCATTTCTCCTCATGTTCGCGATACGCACCAGAAAAATCTGCATGAATGTAAATGAAGAGCTTAGCTACTCAAAATTATCAATTAGAGTAATAATTAATAACAGGCCGATTTTAATAACCATTAACTGTGATTACTGCTGCCTCAAGGTACACGTGTCACCATCTATTCAAGTTCACGTCATGAGACTCGCTAACGCACTGCAGACCAACCCCAAAATTCCTTTCCAACCAGCGCACTGATTCCAAGACCTCACCTAATATTCCAAGAGTTTCTGCCTTTCAGCAGCAACAGAAACATGGCACCAACCCACCTTCACACAGCTTCCAAACATCCCTAAAAAGTTGAGACTTCCAGTGCTTTTCCCCCTTATAAAGTAGAAAAGGATGTTTCAGCAGCTTCACCCTCCCAGTTCCTGTCCATAGGATGGTGTTTAAATATCCAATCTGCTGCTGGATTGGTTCTTGAATGAGCTGGTTGGCTGCTTTGCTCTAATTACAATAGTTTGTCACCGAGTTGCTTTTGCTAATTTGTCACCTCAATTATATAAATGTAATTAATTAGGTTTGCAGAGAAGTGTTTCTGTAACTTACCCTCAACGAAGTCTCTGCAGATGGAGCTCTCTGTTGGCTCTGCAACTCTCCGACCCCACTGTACCTTCTCCACCACAAAGGATCCACTCTCAGCCTGTGGGAGACACAAAAACCCACTGAGGACAACCCAAAGCTGTTCCTGCTTACAGAAATCTCTTCTGCCTTCATTACCCAGCATTTCCCTCAGCCAGTACTTTGGAACACATGGTTCTCCTTAAAACAAAAGTGAAGTTAGAGCACCTGCACTTTTCTCCAGAGCAAGGGGAAGACATGGAGGTGAAGATATTTGTGGCTCCCTTTCAGCTCTGCCACCAACATGTCATGAGCCCCTGGGGGACTCCTTCAGCCTTTTGGCATGCCGATCAGCTCAAGTGCAACATAATTAATTCCAATATCTAATTACACATTCACTTTCATCAGGGGACCCCAAAGTAACTTCCAAATTATGATGATTATGAGTAGCTCCAAATATCAGAGGTCAGAGTGATGCCCTTTGGCTGCTCGAGGTCATCATTTTTAATGCTTCACTACGTGGATAATCTAAAGCATAAGGAGTGTTGGCTCTGCTGATCAAATGCAGAGGATCCCCCAAAGCCCAGCCCCCTCCTGCTGATGAACCTGCTGCCAACACCGACTTCAGCACAAAGTGTCCTCACATCATGTCTACACTCAACATGCAGCATCCTAACCCACATTTGCATGATGTTAGGAAGCCTCTCCTAATGGAAAGCAGGAATGGACTGCCCAAGGCAGTGGTGGAGTCTCCATCCCTGGAGACTTAATGTCCTGGTCTAGGTCATGGGCTGTGTTGGATGAGCTTGGGGGGCTTTTCCAGCCTCAAAAATTCTGTAAGAGAAACGAGGAGACTACAGATCATTCAGAAGAGATCTCAGGGGCAGCACTGAACTGCATCTAGATGTGAGAACATGAAAACCTTAAAAGATTTCTTTTACTTCTGGACCCTTAGAATTATAATCCCCAAAGTATGAGAAACATTTTAGGTTGGTCACATGTCAATGGGGGTGAACTGAAAATGCAGCAAGAGATAAAAGGAGGGACTTGAACAGTGCCAGGGTGGCCATCAGCCCCCACCCCAGCCTGCAACCCTGATGAGAGACTTACAAAAGGACCGCTGGAGACACCAAAAACCTGCAGAGGTGAGGAAGGGAAGAGGGATTGACCACCTGCCATCATCATCACCACCCCATCAATGACGCCAACTGCACCAGGAAACTGAGAAGACAGCCAGAGACGCCAAGGAGGTTTCCAGAGATCTGCAGAGTTGAAGAGCCGAACTTAGAGTCTGCCAGACACCACTGCAGCCCAGGGTGGGGACCTGACCTCTTCTCTATCTTCTCTCCTTTTCCTCTCTTCTACAGTCTGAGTTCAGCAGCTACTAAGCACAGTGATTTCTGTGCTGTCTGGGTTCAGCATCTGGTAACTCTAGTTTCCGTGCAGACCTGTCGTGTCAGCCTCCTTTATTTGATCGGAGTGAATCCACAAACCTGAGTCCTTCCCTCCTCTGATCAACTGGGATGGGACCTGTGGGCACAGCCCAGGTACCACCTGATACTCTGGTGAATCCTTCTGCCTTGGGTATCAGAAAGACTCCAGGTGCTTTCCTTGCTCTTCAGTTTTGCTTGTCAAGCTTCAAGCCCAACACCTGGCCAACTAATTCCCGTATTTCCTCTGCTAATCCGCCTGACCTGGCGGCTGGATTAGGTCTTGGCCGCATCTCGTCATTCAGGATGTTATTAGGAATAGCAACAGGAAGTCTGGATTTTCTCCTCCCACTGTTGTCTCCTTAAATAGCAACTCAGCATTGTAAACAAAATGCCAATCCCCTTTTGCCCAAACACCCACATTCTTCGTTCTATTTACTTTTAACGTGATTCCACCTCTTTCTGCAAGTCAGGGTCAGTTAACTCTCACGCTGGGCTGTGATGAGCAAAGGCTAGCTTCCTGTCAGCTCCCTAATGCCTAATGTTCCGTGATTCTAAAAACCTCGGGAAGTGTCACAGGGGTGTGAGGAGTCCCAGGTTCTTCTACCCATCTTTGGATCTGAGACAGTTTTGCTGGTGACACTAGACTTCAGCCAGAGAAAGTCGCTTAATTTGCTGCCAATTGGCATGAGCTTTTAATTACTGGCTGTAGCGTTGAGAAATAGAGACAACCAAGAATTTAGCGAGTGCTGAGAGAAAGTGCAGCAGCTTCTCTCGCAGCGTCTTTGTGCCTCCCTACTCCTCCAGTTCTACCTCCTCCTCCCGCTCAGCACAGCCAGTACAAAGTATTACTGCAAATCAACCCTCCGGGGCTCAGCCCCAGGGAAGGAGCCTTCGCAGGTTCCCTCTCTGCTGTTCAGGTGCTGCCACCAACTGTCCTGCCCAGGTCCGAGCCAAACCTGCCCCAAAGCCCTGCAGCCTTTAACACGGAGCAGCCCACGGCCCCCCTTCCTCAGCTGCTCTGGAGCTGCTGACACAGGCCCCACAGCTGAGAGGGTTTCCCTGTCTCCGAGAAGGTGCTCTGCCCCACCAGACAGAGCCCTGCAGCAGATGTCAGAAGCTCAAAGCTCGATGCAGTGGAGATGCCTGTGCTGTGTGTCTGTGCAGCTCATCAACACAGACCCAACAGGATCTCTTCTCCCTTCCCCAGCTCATGAATGCTCTGAGACACAGACAGAGGATCCTTAGTTAGGGATCAGTCCCGAGACACAGCTGCACACTGCCTGGAAGCATCTGAATTACTGCAGCAAACATCTTCCATGGCAGCTTCTTCTGGAGGTAACCGCTTATTGCCAAAGTCTAGGTTGTGTCCTGCACAGTTCTGGCAGCTGAGGAGACCCAAACTGTTCATATTGCCATGAAAACAACAAAAGGAGGCATTTACCAGGCACCCTCCAAGGAAGGGGAGCACTGTGGGAGCTGGCACTGAGGGCAGCAGTATGGAAGGTGTTAATAGATGGGCTTCTGCAAGCCCAAGGCTGACTGGTTTCTATTTGGTTCAGCTGATCGCTCCTTCTCCAAGTAAAAATCACTTTGTTATTTCAATTAGGTGTCTGGGCTCCATTAATATTCTCTTTGCTCAGTGAAACCAGCTCTGTCTTCCAGATTTCACAGTAGGTGTGACCTGAGATGCTCTAAATGTCCCATGGAGAGCAGAGTCCTCTCTCAACCACACCAAGGGAGCCTCAGCAGAGCAGCTTCCTGGCACAAAGGTCTATGTTCAGTATAAAACGACCAGAGTGAGTCTCTCTCACAAGTTTAGAGGACACTGGAAGAGATGAGTAACCACAGCTTGGCTCTGCCACTGATTTGAGCTGCTGTTCCACGGCAGCTTAAGCAGATCCATTTCACACAGCTAACCTGGCACAGAGTAACCCAACCAAAACCCAATAATTAGCTTTCTGCTAAGCTGACTGACCTCTGCCAGCTCTGCACAGGGTCACGGAAGCACTGGAGCAGACACAAGCGAGGGCAGGGCGCTGCAGCACCCAGCAGTGAGATTAGCACAACATTAAAGGAGGGGCCGACCATGAGACAGCTGCAGGCTTGAAGTAATGATGGAAGTTTATGATACCTTACCCACCCTGGAAGAACTCCAGGATTCCCTCTCAGGGACTATATATTCTTGATAATGAAGCTCTTCAGGGCAGAGATCACGTCTGTCTGTGAGGAGGCGGCAGCAATAAGAGAAAGTGGAAGAGAGGATGAAATACAGGATGGAGACAGAAACGACCCAGCTCTGAGTGTGTTTCCAGCTGTGATCATTCCAACACTTCTATTCACCTATTTAGAAAGAAAAAGATAAAATCCTTCATGCTGACCCTTGTCAGACTGAGGTCCTTAAGTTGCTTGGGACAAGAAACAAGTCTTTTGATGGACTGTATCGATGGACTGAGGATAACTGTGTGCATTTCAGTAGTGCCAGGTGTTGGGTCCTTCATTCTGGACACAACAATCCCCTGCAGCTGCAGGCTTGGGGCAGGGTGGCTGGAGAGCAGTCTGGCAGAAAAGGACCTGGGGGTTCTCTTCTCACAGGTCGTTACAGAATCACAGATTCACAGAACATTAGGGATTGGAAGAGACTTTGAAAGGTCATCTAGTCCAATCCCCCTGCCAGAGCAGGATCACCCAGACCAATTAGCAACAGAACCAAAGAGAAGGGCTTCAAGCTTCACTAGGGGAGGGTTAGACTGAGCAACAGCAAGAAATTCTTCCCAGAGAGAGTGATCAGGTGCTGGACTGGGCTGCCCAGGGTGGTGGTTGAGTCCCCATCCTTGAGTGCCTTTAGAAGTCGCTTAGATGTAGTGTTGGGGGATCTGGCTTAGGGGAGAACGTGTAGAGTAGGGTTGATGTTTAGACTCATGAATCTCAAGGGTCTTTTCCAACCCGAATGATTCTGAGAAAGGCTTTTAGTTGCTGCCTTGGCCAGACACACCAGTAAAAACACACCAGTGCCCTGTTAAATATCAGTAACGAAGAGAGAAATCAGACTGGAGTGCAGCTTATGGAAAGAAGTGGCTGAAGACAGTTTTGTCTAGCACAAGAAATCCAATTTGGAGCCTGAAGCAGAGGAGAGCAGAAATGATAAAGGTAACATACTTGACAGAGTTCCACAGACAGATCCACTGGAGAAATCTATCCAGACCATTTATTCCTCTGTGAACAACTGGATAGACTCATTACCAATTCTGCCTTTGTTGCTCTATAGAAATGAAAATGCTAATTGGTTTACTTGAAGTTTAATTGAAAATTAATAGAATTTCACTAGAGATTTGCAGAATAGGACTGGAGTTAAAATGACATTTGATTAAAGTCACACTTAAAACGCACTCAAGGACATTCTGAAGACAACAGCAGCGGCTTTTCCTTGTCAAAGTGGGGAAAAAATATTTATCCTGAGTCACAATCAGAAAGAAAACTGACTATTTTTAGGGGAGAACAGTAATTCACGGTGATCCTTCAGCACGTCTAGGCCTTTCTCAGCACTGACGTGACTCAAAGAGGGGAAAAAACAATCCAACCCCAAATCCACTTGTTGCTGTCACTGGTAAAGAGAATCCCAGAAGGACTGAGGCTGGAGAAGCCCTCTGAGCTCATCCAGACCAGCCCAGGGCCTAACATCACCCCAGCGGCCACACCAGGGCACCGAGGGTCACAGCCAGGCTAACCCGCAGCACCTCCAGGGATGAGGCCTCCATCACTGTCCTGGACGGTCCAGTCCAGGCTCTGATCACCCTTTCCATGAGGAAGGGCTTCCTGACATCCAACCTAACCCTCCTCTGGCAGCTCCAGGCCCTGCCTTCTCTTCCTGACACTGGCTGCTTGGGAGAAGAGCTTGACCCTCACCTGTCTACAGCCTCCCTTCTGGGAGTTGGAGAGAAAAAGAAGAGACTCCTCCAGACTAAACACCCCCAGCCTCTCCTCATCAGCCTTTCCCTGCAGTCCCTTCCCCAGCCTCGTTGCTCCTCTGGACCCACTCCAGCCCTTCAATCACCTTCATGAAGCCCGAGGCCCAGCACTGCCCCCGGTACTTGAGGGGAGGCCTCCCCAGTGCCCCGTACAGGGAGAAGACGTCCCTAGTCCTGCTGGCCACCCTAGTGCTGATACAAGCCAGGATGCCAGCACACCTGTATCCCAAGTTGGGCCTTCCAGGCCACTCCCTTGAAGCAGTTTTACCTTCCAGCTGCTAATGTTCAGACTTGCAAGTCTGCTGGAGTCAATGAAAAATAAAGATAACTCGTGAAGACCTAAGTTTCTGCTCTTTCAGGCCAGACGAAGCTACTCGATAATTGCTCACAGCTTATAAACACCAACAACATTAAGAACTGAAGTAATTCAGTGGGAGTGTAATCACCAACTTTACAGGCATGGATTCATCATCATGAGACCATGACAGGACTGGTGCTCTACCAGAAAACACTCAGCCCTCTTAGGAATCTGGAAGAACATGAAAGGAAACTGAAGTCTGCCCAGTGGGTTTCAGCATAACGCAGCGTCCTCATTCTAAAGCTTCTTAAGCTTCTCCATTAAAAGGATAAAGGCCAAAAGCAAAGTCCCAAATCTGATCTACGAGCTCTTTGCTGCTTTCTAGCAGCTCTATCTAAATGCAAGTCAGGACCTCGTGATGATTTGTGTAACCCTGAAGTACTGGACACTGCTGCAGAACCTGGGAAAAACAAGACCTTCATTTGATGCTGTAATTGCAGCAGTTGTAGCCTGATGGGTTCATTCCACAAAACACAAACCCTTTGCCCTGGAACATGTAAACAAGATTCACTGCTGTAAAGGAGCCTTGTGAACCATCTAGTGACTACCAGGCTGCCTGACATCAGGCTCTGGTCTTGTTTAATCTTAGGCTGTAAGGAAGTCCATCCTTTTATGTGGACCAGAATAATCTAGATGATGAAGAGCAGCAAGCAGTATAAAAAAGCACCAGGATTTGAGACAGATTAGATCTAAAATATCACTGGCAAAAGTAGCTTTTTTATTTTTCCTTCTAAAATAACATAGAAGGAGACACAGACACTCCATTTCAATGAGTTTCCTGTGAAGCTTTGGTAAGAGATGCCGTTGAGTTAATTTTGGCTGACTAAGATATTTAAGAGGGGGAAAGCAAATCTATCACTGTGAGACACCAGCACTGTGGAAAGACACAATGGTCTGCCAGACACTCTGCTCATTATCAACCTGGAATAAAGGCCAGGAAAGATTTGGGTGGATGGAGGGTGCAGATGGCAGATCCATCTTCTTGCCACTTCTCTCACATTCTGCTCACAGACACTGGCCTTATCCTAAATAGAAGACATCTAAATCCATACAGCGAGTGTGATCTGTACGTGTCACAAGAAGATGAAAATTCAAGCTTACAGAAACACAGAACATTAGGGATTGGAAGGGACCTGGAAAGATCATCCAGTACAATCCCTTGCCACAGCAAGATCCCCTAGATCCACTCACACAGGGACATGGCCAGGCAGGTTTGAAACATCTCCAGAGAAGGAGACTCCACAACCCCCCCGGGCAGCCCCTTCCAGGGCTCTGTCATCCTCACTGGGAAGAAGGTCCATATCATATTTATGTTGAACCTCCTCTGTTCCAGCTCACACCCACTGCCCCTTGTTCTATCACTAGATGACACTGAGCAGAGCCTGGCTCCATCCTCCTGACACCCACCCTTTCCACACCCATCAACATTCATGGAGTCACCCCTCAGGCTCCCTTTCTCCAAGCTCAAGGGACCCAGCTGCCTCATCCTTCCCTCACCAGGGAGATGCTCCCCTCCCTTCATCACCTTTGTGGCTCTGAGCTGGACTCCCTCCAGCAGCCCTGTGTCCTTCTTGAGCTGAGGGGCCCAGCACTGGCCACAATACTTTAGGGACAAAGCCTAACTGAGACTATACAAGAAATTTCCAGGGGAGCCTCGAACAAATCGCTTTGAATTTTCCATTTATCTGCACCTGACAGTATCTTCAAGCATTAGAAAACAAGAGATACTCAACTGCAAATTGAGCCTTGCGCTGTTGCTTTGCTCCAAAGAAATAAGGTCAGGCTATAACTCTTCCCCAGGCAGGATTCTTAGAGCCTGCTCTTCCCACTGACCTGGGTTTATCCATCTTCATAAAGATACAGAAAACAATAAATATTGAACACTGTCTTCAGGTAACAGTGCAATTGGCTGATGTTCAACAAAAAGAAAGACCTCAAACAATACTTTCAAGAAGAAACACTTTCACCAAAAAGCACTTTAAAGAAGAAAAATTGTCGTGGGAAATACTTCAAAGAAAAAAGTCGTTGGACAACTGGAGGAAAAAAAATCAGTGCTTGAATATCCTCAAATGCTGGTATGAAATGGGTGTGTAGCACCTTTGTGGAAATTAACTGGGTCATCTGAATATTCACACAGAATCACAGAACACTAGGCATTGGAAGGGACCTGGAAAGATCATCCAGTCTCCCTGGCACAGTAGGATCACCTAGATCCAGTCACACAGGAACATGGCCAAGTGGGTTTTAAACATCTCCAGAGAAGGAGACTCCACAACCCCCCTGGGCTGCCCCTGCCAGGGCTCTGGCACCATCACTCCCAAGAATTTCCTTCTCGTATTGATGTGGAACCTCCTCTGTTCCAGCTCACACCCAGTGCCCTCTGTCCTATCAGTGGGTGCCTCTGAGCAGAGCCTGGCTCCATACTCCTGACACCCATTCTTTCCATTTATCAACATTCATGGGGTCACCCCTCAGTCTCCTTTTCTCCAAGCTCAACAGACCCAGCTGCCTCAGCCTTTCCTCATTAGGGAGATGCTCCACTCCCTTCATCACCTTTGTGGCTCTGCGCTGGGCTCTCTCAGGGAGCTCCGTGTCCTTTCATTTCTCTCTCAAGGAGCTCCGTGTCCTTTCATTTGAGTGACTGAAATGAAGTTTGTTTCATCATTACTATGATAACCAACCAACACTGGATGTTTACCAGAAACACACTCCACAGTGACATAAAAAGTGGGTCATCCCGCTGCCATCTCCAAGAGCACATCCGTGCACATGTAGATGCTCCACACCTGACTGAATTGCTTCCCTTTCTAGTGAAAGCTAAATCAGCACTAAAATAAAATATGTATTGATCTGAGCCAGGAGGCCATTCGTTCTGAATCCTGTCAGCAGATGTCTACACTGAAAATAAAGATGTTCTCTTCAATTATCAGCTGCAAGAGTATCGCTATAGAATGCCTTGATCCATCTTTCCTAGGAGGTGAAAAGAAGGTAAGAGACTAAAGATTTATTGGAATTTAAAGTGAGCGTTTTAACTCCACCACTTCTGTTAACGATAAAATCAGATTTGTCTGGATATTGGGTGGATTTTCTATTTAAAAGACCCTTCTGAGCCCTCAGCTCTTTCAAAAGAGCTTGCACCAAGACAGAATACATCAACATTCATGGAGTCACCTCCTCAGTCTCCTTTTCTCCAAGCTCAAGAGACCCAGCTGCCTTTCCTCATTATGGAGATGCTCCAGTAAGAAAACTTCAATAATACACAATAAAGATCCCATGTATTTATTATGTTTTACTGAACCACATCCCTCAACCCCTAGAGAATGAGAAGATACCAGCATTTGAAACTGGTCCATTGCTGCCTACATCAGGTCTGCCACTGCCTGTACCAGGAGGTTCAAGTTACTACTTCTTTCATCCCTAACACCCTCCTCTTTCTCCCAATACATCTCTGCCCAATGTTTTAGCCTTCCAGAAGGAACTTCCCAGACAAAAATGAATCAGAGAGGTGTGACAGTGCTAAAACAAGTCTCCAGAGTTCCTAGATGGAAAATGTCTGAGCATAAATCACCGAGAAACCCTGAAACTACTTCTCTTCACATAAGAAGAAAGTTCAAAATCACTGAGACTATGAAAGAAGGGCTGGCTGCACATTCCCACCCGAACTCTGCCTCATCAACAGAGCTGGGGTGAATGACAGCTCTGGACCAGCTTAAAGTCCAAGGAGTCCCTCATCTCTGATAGAGATGACAGTCCCAGCATCACCTTCATAAACAAGGACAAAGCTTTGCCATCCCCTGAGCAGAGCCAACACAAAGCCCCCAGCAAAACCCCCTTCACACTGTCAATTAAAGAAGCAAAACAGCGGCAGGTTGTGTCAGGAACCTAAACCATTGAGCCCTCTTGGGAACCCCTAAATATTCAGCCACAAACAAGGGGAGCAAAAGGATTTCTGAAACATTGGTCATGAGTCCCCCCTGATTTCCCACAGTGTTAATAGCTCCTTCCCCTTTTTCATGCCTTTCACCCAGCACACCAAGAAAATGAAGGTAACACGAGTCAGCTGTACAAAACCAGTCCTCTATCCCTCGTTCCAGCTCAAATGTCGTGACATAGCATCTTCATCTTCACAACCCTTGCTGAACTTCAGAGCCTCAACTCTCCCAACAGCTGTAGAGGTTTTTCTTGTTCCTGCCCCCACAACCATTTTGTGCTGCCTCCTGCTACTCCTTTCCCTTCACCTTTGTTGCAAAACCAACTAATCCTTTCATTTCCAACTCATGTTGTCACGAAAGCCTCTTAGCTTGTTGTGCTGCATCTGTTCCAGAGCCAGATTTTAGCTTTTTACTCTGTTTTTACTTCTTCTGGGCATAGTTTGGCTGTAACAGAACTGATCTTTGCTTTTCATTCGCAGATGCTCACCTGCAGCCTTCATCTAACACCAGGGCAAAGTAATGACTAAACCACCGAGTCCCATTTGATCCCATTGGCTTAAGGTGATGAGGATCTCTGGGGGACATTTGACCCTGCTGTGACCTTCATCAACCGGCTTCACAAACAAGGGACTTTTGCACTAATTAAAGCCTTCACACCTAAATCCCTCCTTGGAATATCCAATACCCATCAGCAGAAGGAAGAATCCAGTACTACTGAAGGAGAAACCATGAGCTTCATCTCCAGTAACGTGCATCAGTTGTTACTGGTGGCACAGCTAGGGTTGTACTCGAGTGAAACCAGCAAGATGAGATGCAGAAACATCTAACAGAGACGCAGAGACTGATAAAACAGAGATGCAGAGACTGGGGAGGATGAGACTTCACAGCCTACATGAAGACATTCATTGCCTTTGATTGGTCCCATAATCATCCCTCCAATTCAGAGCGCAGTAGCAGGTGACTGTCGGCACAGACCTGACCTAAACCATTTTGCTCTCTAAATATTTCATTAATCCCATCACTGGGAAGTGATCAGGATGCCAGCATTATGCACAACATGTTGGAGTTCCACTGTCCCAGAAGGCAGCTGCTGATCACTGCACTGCTAAGCAGAATAACCTGAGCTGTACCTGAATCTTTGATCAAACATGAAAAGCTGGAGTTGAACAGCTGTAAAGAAAAGAGAGGAAGAAGTAGAGAACAATTCATCAGCCTCTGCTAGTTAGACTGTTTGGTTTCATTTCTCACTGTGGTCCTGAGAGGGGAAAAAAATGAAGCTCATTTGGAACTACTTAGTAGTTAGAGAATAACTTATTAATGGAAATCACTAGATTTATTTTCTTAATAAACTTTTCTTCCCATTTCAATGGAACAAACCCCTCCCTGACGTCATTCTCTAACAAGAACAGGAATCAAACACATGAATAGTGCACAGACAACCCAAATTGCTCCAGGGGGTCCTTACAGCAGCCCTCCAGTCCCTGAAGGGGCTCCAGGAAAGCTGGAGAGGGAGTTTTTCCGAAGGACTCTGGTGCTGAGACAAGGGGGCTGGCTTCAAGCTCCAAGAGGGGAGATGGAGCTGAGATCTGAGGCAGAAATCTCTCCCTGTGAGGAGGCTGAGGCCCTGGAACTTGTTGCCCAGGGAGCTTGTGGCTGCTCCGTCTGTGGCAGTGTCCAAGGGCAGGTTGGATGGGGCTGTGAGCACCCTGGTCTGATGGGAGGTGTCGCTGCCCACGGCAGGGCATTGGGGCTGCGTGAGCTCTGAGCTCCCTCCCACCCAGCCCAGTCTATGACTCTATGACTGCTAATGGAAGAAACTGTCCATCCTAAATCATAAACTGCCTATTCTCAGCTCTGCCGCTGACACATCGGGGAGTCTCAGCCATGTCACTACCCAGATTCATCCTGTGACCTATTGTTTCTTCTGTCTGTTTAGCTAATAGAGGTTGATCATTTCCACAGACCTTGTGGAGCCACACGTCCAGCAGGCTGGGCGTTGGGGCCCACTCCTTCCCTGCTTCTGGGAAGGAACATCACACAAATCATTAAGTAGCAGAAAACTGGACAAGTGCAGTAATTATAGCAGCTAATGGCTGATGTGAGCTGGGCACTCTGCACCCTTTATTGCAGTCATTCAGTTCAGAACATCTTAACAACAACATCCTCTTATGGAGACGCCCGTGCAAGGTCAAGCAAAAATAGGAGCACGGTGAGAAGGAAATCTTTGAGATGAGCACTCAGGGAGCCATCAGTAATCCAGGCAACCTCAAGCACTCCATTGAGAACAGAGGGTCCCCAGCCGAGTATTCAAATAGAAATTGGTCAAGCAGGAGCATTTGAAACCAATTACTTCTTTCCCAAGCAATTGTACAGGAATGATTACGCAGGCAGATGGAAAGGAGAGAATTAAATGCATTGGAGGAAGCGTGGGAGGACAGCAGCTCCCTCTGTGATAAGATGTACTCTGGGCTTTTAATAAACAGCAACAAATTGCACGGATCCAGCTCAAGGCAGGCAGCAGTGAGGCAAGTACTTGACTTCCTGAACTGGGTCCAAAAAGGCTATTCTCATCCTCGTTGGCTTACAAATAAAATTAAATAAAAGAAAAAAAACTAAATTAACAGTTTCAGAGAGCAGGAAGGTGCCAGGATATTTCTCGTTACCTGACACATCTCAGAGAAAGGGAACTTGTCAGCAGCTCCTCAAATTGAGTCATCAGGACTGGAATTAATAGCTTAAAGTACTCCTTTTTCCACCAGGTTCACGTATGTGATTCTGAAGTTGGTTTTAAAACACAAAAGGATTTCTCAGGGAAGCACTGAGCTCTCCAGAGAGAAGGGTAGAGCGGGGTGCTCCTCCTCAAGCTGAATTGAGTGTTGTCTCAGGTCTTGTTTTTTATTATTATACATAACCTTTTCACTCAATCCGACATGAAACAATGCTGACAAGTTTATTAAAACCCTTTGTTATTACACTTGACATTTACGAAGGGGGTTGATAAATAAGCAGAGGAATGACATGTTTGCCAGAAATCCAGACTGGTGAGGAAGTCTTCTCCCTAGCCTCCTTTTTAAATGAGATCTACCCTCTTCAGTCATTCGTGGCTCTCTCTGGGGTGGGGGGGAAGCAAAAAGTTAGATAAAAATGCCGTTTTTCTGGACTTCAGCAACTACTTTGATCTTCCTTTTGAATTCTGAACGTCAGGACCTCTCTGTTTCCAAACCACAGAGGTCTCATGCAAGTCAAGATGATCCCTTTTATTTAAGTAACAAGACAAAGGGCAGCAGGTTTTCACATCATCAGATCAGTCTCAAATTTAATGCAGTTTGACACCAGCCACACCGATTGCACCTTGCCCGAGAAGGTTTTCATTAGCCACCGCTAAGGAGCAGCATAAAGTGCTAGCCCAGTACACACCTGCAGAACGCCCACCTCAGATGAGCATCACAATGAGCTCCACGGGGTTAACCCTGTGCCCAATGTGGCTTCATCCCTACAGGTTTATTCCCCGCAGAGTGAAAGCTGAATAGGAGACAGGGTGGGCTTTGCTTTTAGCCCTAAGCCACAACACGATCACAACAAACACACCCAGATTCCAGGGCTCAGGAGTGCTCCCAGCTCCCCATATCAGCAGGAAGGGTTTTATAGTAAAGAATCCAGTTGAATTCTTTTTTTTCCTGTGCCTTTTGGACTGTGTTTTACAGAAAGGCACCTTCGTGCTTCCCACATCCTGCCAAGTAGATGCTTTGTTTGTTTCTGCCTGTTGTTGTGTTGTGTTGCTGCTGTGCAACACCTCCTGGCTCTCAGTTCTCTGATATTTCTACACTCCTGTATTGTGGAGCCCCGGGAGAGCAGAGGAGGAGGGAAAAAAAAGGGCTGAGGACTGTAGGTTGGCCAGTGATGCACTGCAGTGAGCAGCATCCTTTGGGGTTTGGTGCTGACCAGATGTGTGAGCAGTTCTGTGATGCTTTTCTCCTCCTCTGCTCTGTATCTCTAGTCAGATAAGTGCAGCTCAACAGGAGCTGTCATTCAGGGTATGTTTGTCCCCCAGATCTTGGTCAGTACTCAGCAGGCACTCCAGTAAATAAACAAACAAACAATAGGGGAGATGCATTTTGGAATGTATGAATCAATCCAGAGAACCATCTCCCATGAACATTTAGCTTTCACTTAGATTGTAAACCCAGTGTGAGAGATCTCATTCTCCTTGTCTCTGTGCACAGAGCACCAGCAAGAATCTCTCTGCTCAGTTCCTTCAGTCTTTGAACAGTACCATGGCCTTAGGCTGGGCTCTTGCATCCACAGTTCTCTTCGAAGAGGTTGATACTGGTCAATAAAGGGACAAAACCTAGAAAAGCAGGGCACTGCCCTGTTGCAGCCCTAGCAAAAGCAGCCCTGCTCATCAATGCAGATTAAAAGCACTTTACAGGTCACCTAGATGGGGAATATTTTGGTTTAACTTAACTGTAAAGCCACAGGTTAGGTAAGGGCATCCAAGGGAAGCCATTTCAGTTGTTCAAGTCTCCCCCATGATTCAGGAAGAGTTAAGAGCTTTTAGACACAAGAGCTGACCAGATCCCACAAGACTCGTCTGGTTGACCTCTGGCTGCTCAGACCAGAGGTGTCTTTGGCTAAGCCAGCCCACATCTGGGTTTTGTCACCCATCAGGTTTTCTCAGAATTCAGCTAAACTCAGAGAGGAATCAATGTTCAGCAGGACCTTAGTGATGTCTAAGCAGCACCTCTGCTAACCAGGAAGGTGAGGAGGACAAATGGCACAACACAACCCCAGTGCCCACTGGGGCTGCACTGAAGCCCCAGCACACTGCAGTTTTTGCAGGAGCTATTGCAGAAAGGGACTAAAGAGTGGTAAATGGGAATCACAGAACCCTTGAGGCAGGAAAAGCCCTCTGAGCAAATCCAGCCCAGCCCAGCATCTAACATCACCCAACGGTCACACCAGGGCACTCAGAGCCACAACCAGGGTGGCCTTCAACACCTCCAGGGGTGGGGACTCCACCACTGCCCTGGGCAGTCCAGTCCAGGGTCTCATCCCCCTTTCCATGAGGAAGGGCTTCCTAACACCCAACCTAACCCTCCCCTGGCAGCATCAGTCTCTACCCTCTCATTCAGTCAGTGGTTGCCTAGGAGAAGAACCAGACCCTCTCCTGACTACAACCTTCCTTCAGGGAGTTGGGTAGAGGGAAAAGGTTCCCCTGAACCTCCTCTTCTCCAGCCTAAACACCCCCAAGGAATGCAACATCCATATATATCACAAGGAATGTGGTGCAACTTCAGATCTCAACATCCATCACTTGGTTGGTACCAGCACTGAATTCTTTAGCAATTAGGGCTCAAGGACAGGGCTGCTGAGTTATCTCCTTGCCATTCCTGCATTATTTAAAGGACACTGCAAAGAAGATGATCGACGCCTGAAAGTGAGCTTTGGGCCAATGAAAGAAGCTGCTGCACTGCGCAGCTCCGCAAGATCTTCTGTGGCAATTTCTACTGGGGAAAAGAAAAATTAACAAGGTTTGCTTTTCAGTCAGAATTATCAAGACACAATCCTTCATGTTTCTCACCACAAGAGCTTCCAAGCACCTAAGTTCAGGAAAACTTCAATAAATTGAGGAGTTTGCTCCCAAGGACAAAGATTTTCCTTCAGGCAGAAGTTCTGCAGTTGGTGTTTTATCCCTAATATTAAGCTAAAAAAGTACAAAGCTAAGGAAGGACTGGGTGAAGAGTATGAGCTTGGTACCACCTATAACGGGTGTGAACGATGCTGAACAGATGCATTTCTGAGCTGGCTGGAAGCTTAAAGATTCATTTGTTAGAAACACAAGGAGTATTGAGGCTCTCTGTGTTTAAAACAACATCAGTGATCTGCCACAAAGCACAGACAGAGATTTATTTTCTCTGCAAGTATGGAAAACTCATTTCCATGGAAATATCCCTATTACAAGGCTCTTTGACCTTATACTGGAGTCAGAACAACAAGAAAACACAGAGTAATCCCAGGTGCAGCTGAATTTCAGCATCAAATCCTCCACAGATGCTGCTCCTTACACTAAGTCAGCCAGAAGAGCCTAACAAGGTTATTTTCCTTCGTATCATCCTTTAAACTGACAATAATTAAGAGTGTTTCAGAGATGTTAGGGAGCAGCAGAATGTGGTTTTGTTTAACTATTTGGTTACTAAGGACCATAACACCTGCACCCTACAGCACATCCTGAGCACAGCAGAAATCTCAACAGTCTCTAGCAAGTCCAAGGGGACCTTCTAGTGACCTTCCCAGCTCTGAAAGGGGACTTTAATGTGGCTGGGGAAGGCTGTTCCCAAGGGCAGGGAATGACAGGATGAGGAGTCATGGTTTGAAGCTGGGAAAGGGCAGAGTGAAGTTGGACAGGAGGAACAAGGTCTGGAATCTGAGGGTGGGGGATCCCTGGAACAGGCTGCCTAGAGAGGTGCTGGAGGTCCCATCCCTGGAGCCATTCGAGGTCAGGCTGTCTGGGGCTGTGGGCAACCTGATCTGTTGAGTGCTGGCCCTGCTTGTTTTAGAGGTGTTGGACTGAGATGCCCTGTGGCTCCCAACCCAACACATTCTATGAGAAGCTTGAATACATGAGACTGAGTAGCAGGAGCAGCCTCACAGCCATCACGTCACGATCAAGGCAGTATTTTCTCTTAGTGTCAAAGGGAAGGGAGAGGAAATGAGATTAACGGAGGACCTGCAGTATGAGTACGGGATCCCAGGCACACTAACAGGTCCAGGGGTTGGACTGGATGCCCTTTGGAGATCCCTTCCAACCCTCTGATTCTATGAAGTCAGCACACAGACAGCCTTTGATGTTTGCAAGAGTAAAACACTAAATACAATCAAAGACAGGGTAGAATTCCTCCAGCTTTGACAGCCTCACAAAGTAAACGGGGAAACATTAAAATTGAGATGCACCTCTTGGGAAATGTTGGCTTTTTCCTAGCTAGACATCTTCCAAGGATCGAATTTTCTAGCTCTAAACAACCTCACGCCGAACACCGCTGCTTTTCAACTGTCCTTGCGCACGGTCGTAAAAGTTTATTCCAAAGACAAATTTCCTATCATCTGTAATCACACAGCACATCCTGAGGTCACACTTTCCTCTGCTGCAGAGACATTCGTCTGCGTTTCATATGCAGATGCCAATAACAGAGACTGAAATCATATTAAACACTGAGAGACTGTCATAAAAGCACATCTAGGAGATAAAGAAAACCTTTACAAGAAGCGTGATGGACAAAGTCTGTGATAGGAAGCAATCTGATTTATCAGGCCTGTCCCACGCTGAAGGATGAACACATGGATACCTTCAGAACGATGCTCTTAGCATCTGGGGTGTTTAAAAACAAAAAAGCAAGCAGTGAAAGTGTGAGGGAAATCAAAGCCACAAACACTTCATCTGCCTTCCAAAGGACTCAGGATAATTTTGATCTACCAAGCCCTATTTTTGTCTCCAGCGCAACCATCACCGTGGAAATGTGGCGAAGAACACCCACTGACATGGGGATCATAAAATGTAGCTGTGAAACACACAGCTACAAGGATGTGGATAGTGCTCTCCAACACATCGTTGCCTCAGCTGTCTGCTCAACTCCCCGCTGCAGGTCCCCAGAAATTAACACCAATGAAAGGCTGCAAGAACAAATGACTCAGTGTCCACCAGCCTATAGCTCCCAACTTGGGCTACTCAAGGGAGGAAAATCGCTGTAAGTGCTTAAATCACTGGGGATGAAGCAAAGTATAAATGCCAACATCGTCAGCCGATGACATACAGACAGCAGGATGTACAAATGCTGTGGCTGGGGGGGGTCTGAGAGCTCTAAGAGCCAGGAAACTGCTCATTTGGAGGAAGGAAATTGTCTTGGCCTTTTGCTTATCAGTCACCCATTGCCTTAGGGTTAGGTGGGTCAGAATGAAGATATGGGATCATAGAATGTGTTGGGTTGGAAGGGACCTCCAGAGTTCATCCAGTCCAACCCCCCTGCACAGAACAGGGACATCCTTGACTGGATCGGTTTGTCCAGAGCCTTGGCCAGCCTCCCCTGGAAGATATCCAGGGATGGGGTCTCAACCACCTCCCTGGCAACCTGTTGCAGTGCTCAAGCCCCTTCCTGCTGAAGAACTTTTTCCTAACAGCTCATTTCGATCTGCCCTTCTCTAATGTGAAACCATTGCCCATCGTCCTATGGCTTTTGTAAACAGCCCCTCTCCAGCCTTCTTGTAGCCCCCTTCAGTGACTTGAAGGCCACTATCAGGTCCCCCTGGAGCCTTCTCATCTCCAGGCTGAACACCTCTTTGCAGGAGAGGTGCTCCAGCCCCTGATCATTTTAATGGTTTGTTGAAGGACTAAGTCCAAACAATCGTTACTGAAATGACGGTCCAATTTTGAATGATTTTTTGGAAAAAAAAATACACAGAGGAAATGTATCCCCTTGGCAATTAAACCAGAGACAATTCAGCATCAGCACAGTAGTGACGTAGCAGAGGAACGTCGCTGGGTTGTCATGGAGCTGAAGGCCAGGACACCGCCTGGAGGTGTGAACGTGTGCGGCTCTGGCCTCCCATCTACGGATCGTACTCAGCCTAACGGTCTATCACTTGCTACAGATGGCTAACTGTTATTTTTAATGAAGCACTGAAATTACTCGGAACTAAAAATAATATTAAAATTGTATTTATTTAAGTGCTGCTTCTCTTTCTTATTTCATTTTAATCGGTGTACAGCGCTGCAATTCCAAATGGTCTCCTAAATGGGAAAATTCTGCTCCTGCTCCCAAAAGAGCAACTGGGAATTTGGCTCCAACCAGCAAGAACTAGCATTTGCATCCTAATAACAAGCTGGAAGGGGTGAATGATGGAGTGACCAGCTCAAAAGACAGATCATAGAATCATTAGGGATTGGAAGGGACCTCAAAAGATCATCTGGTCCAATCTCCCTGCCACAGCAGGATCAGCTAGATCAAGTCACACAGGAACATGTCCGGGTGGGTCTTAAACATCTCCAGAGAAGGAGTTCCTATGTTCCAGCTCATACCCATTGCCCCTTGTCCTATCACTAGACAACATCAAGAGCCTAGCACCATCCTCCTGACACCCACCCACAGTATCACAGTATTACCAAGGTTGGAAGAGACCTCATAGATCATCAAGTCCAACCTGTCACCATAGAGCTCAAGGCTAGACCATGGCACGAAGTGCCACGTCCAATCCTGCCTTGAACACCCCTCACATATTTATAGACATTAATGAGGTCACCCGTTAGCATCCTCTTCTCCAAGCTAAAGAGATGGATATTACTGAATGAGTGGCTTTTCTTTTCTATTCCAGACTTTTCTTACTCCTCCATCAGCCTGGAGAGAAGACTCATTAATCCAGTGTTTGGTGTTAGGTTCTAAGTAGTCTTGTTGCATCTCTCCTGTGCTGCTAAGCTGTCACTGAGGTGCACAAAGCCATCAGAAAGCTCTGAGGATGACTGCTAATTATCTCAGAGAACAAAGAACAGCCCTCAGCTGCAGTGTCTGAACGGGAAAAACCTTTGTTATTTTCAGTAAAGTCTCTACTGCTCTTCAGAATGTTTTAAAGTACTTTTGCTGCTTTGTTCTGGATATTGAATTGTTGGAGCCTGTAATAATGGTGCCCTCAGCCAGGAGTCAGGACCACCTTTCTTTTCCTGCCATCCACCAGCCAGCCGTGAGAACCTGCGTAAATATACCCACTGCCACCACAGAACCTTCTAGGAGCAGAGCCCCAAAGATGAAGGGCATGAGTAGGATGCTCTGAAAGTCAATTAAAACTCCTAACTGAAGAGCAAGTAGAGCTGCTGGTGCTTTCAACTTTGGATTTTGCAGACTGAAGTAGCTGAAACATCCATCCTGCTCCTCCTCTTAAGAGCATACTCGTGCCACAGGGGTTAAACAGGATGAAAAATGAAGTGCTAATTAGAAACCAAAACACTAGAAGTCATTTTAACAAAGGAAAAGTAATGTCAAGCCAGTCAAGTTCAGGCTATGAAAGGCAATACAATGCAAAGCAAATTAGCAGCCATAATCAGGTAAACGAATGTAATTGTCAGGTACGATTTAGCGAGGCCAAATTATTTCCCAGTCGAGTTGAACCTGGAGAAATTCAGATCCATTAACCTTAAGTTAAGCAAAATTTATTTTTCAATTAGCTGGCGCAACACGCAGCCCAGTTACAGTAATAAGCTGCAATGGCATCTGCCTAACTAGGTCAGCATTTCTTAGCCTTGAAATGTCTCTATTGCCAGATAAACTCTGCTAAGAAGGTGAGAATTGACACAGGGGATCAGCTCATGGGGTTTAATGTAGCATCTCCAGCAATGGCCTCTGCAATGTTTCCCAAATCAAATTTAGAAGCACTTTCTGGAAGACTGCCTGGCATGCAAAGGGTTAAAGCGGTACAACTCCCACGAGGAGGCCAAAACTCAACTGCAATAGCAAAGACTGAGATATATAGGAGTGTTAATGGCTTCTAAGACAGCAAAACCAAAGATTCAAAGCCTTTCCATAAAGGTCACTGTGGGTCTGCACTATTCAAAGCTCTCCTCTGTGAGACCTCAAGCATCTCCCAACAGAGCTGAATAGAGTCTCTGTCGCGTTGCCCTAGAACGCAGACGTTAGCCAGTTCATCTCTGAGCCTACAGCCCATGTTCTCTTGCCCCCATGTGCACTTGAGTAGCTTCACACAAGAAGCACAGTTTAGAAACCTGGAGCCTAGCAACACTCTACTTCCTCCAGGAGTTTGAACTGTCCATCAGTCAGGATCTCAGCTGTGACCCCAGAGTCTACATCACGGCTAACTACAATTTAGGTGGTCACACATATCTAGAAGCCTGAATATTTATAGTCATGGAATTGCAGGGCTGGGAAGGGGCCCCTGAAGGCCATCTAGTCTAACTCTGCTACAACAGTCACCAAACCAGGTTGCCCATAGCTCCAGACAGCCTGAACTAAGAAGGCTCCAGGGATGGGGCCTCCACCACCTCTCTGAGCAGCAGCCTGTTCCAGGGATCCCCCACCCTCAGATTCCAGACCTTGTTCCTCCTGTCCAGCCTCACTCTGCCCTTTACCAACTTCAAACCATGACTCCTCATCCCATCGTTCCCTGCCCTTGGGAACAACCTTCCCCAGGCACCTTAGAGGCCCCTTTCAGAGGTTGGAAGGTCATTATAAGGTCCCACTAGAACCTTCTCCTCTCCAGGTTCAAGAGGCTGAGGTTCAATCAGTTTGTTGCTGTTGCAACAAAGGATCTCTGGGGACTATTTTGTCCCGACAGATTCTGCTGCTTCTGGTACAAGTGCCTGTGTCTCACAGAAATACAAGGCAGCAAAATCTTCCGATGTACTACCTCCTTCTCCTCTCCAGGAGACTCAAGGGTTGTAGTTCTCTCTTGCTGCCTTATACTCGATGTATTCAGAGACAAACAGGGAGACAAAGCCAGTGCCCTATCAAACATCAGTGCCGCGAGGCTCCAGTGAACTCTGTGTCCTACCCTTGGGCTGGGGAGGGGAAGCAGCACGCCTTGCAAACTGGGTGGGAAAAAGCCAAATGGAGTTGAAATCACTAAGGTCAAGAGAGCAAATCCTCTGCATGGATTGACTTCTCCTCTCCTGTGGGTCCACAGAGATGCTCTACCCAATACGTTTTTGATGGACAGTGGAAAACCAGACTTCCTCCTACTTGCACACGTTCAGTTATTAAATGCAAATAACCTTTTCTCATCTCTCCAGGACATTAACCTCCATCTATATCTCACTTATTTGTTTTATCTGTTGTCTGCTTGAAATGAAGAGAAGTAAACAACCTGCCTGGATGTGTGTTCCTGTGTGGCTTGGTCTTGGTGATCCTGCTGTGGCAGGGGGATTGGGATAGATGATCTTTTGAGGTCCCTTCCAATCCCTAATATGCTGTGATTCAAATGGTTTCTGAGGGTCCAGTGCTGTGGGGGTCAATATATGAAATCAGAAGACACAGAGTTGTCTGTTGAGTTACTATTAATTATAGGTGGCTGTTAGTACTACACAGGCAAAGATGATTGAATTAACTACAGATCCCAAAACAGACCCTGCAGCTGCTGGCACCAGCCACATCACCAGGACCCCCTCCAACCCACCCCCAGATGCTGTAACCCAGGCAGATACCAATCCTGAATCTACACCCTGGTTGCTCCAACTCTTAATATTCCAATTTCTATTGGGCTCCTGTGAATAAACCCATTAGAAACTGATGGATTTCAGCGTGTTATGGGAACAAGTACCACTGCTTTCAGCTACGAGCAAAAGCTGAACAACAGGCAGAGCTTTGGAAGAACTAACAGCTGAGCCAAGAGACCTTTAGTGCCACATTCATCCCGGCGTGTGCTTCTTCCTTAATAAACCTCACGCATTTCACATATGGCTGCCTCTTTTTAAAGGGTTTCTGCATTTCATGTCTCGTTTCAGCTGCCTTTCATGGTTCTTCTGCCTCCCAGACACCTCTGAAGTGTGTATTTCATTAATAACAACTAACTTTCAAAAGAAAACATTCCTCTCCCATTTGGGAAGGAAGCCGTGGCTTTAACCTCTCCCGAGACAAACTGTTGCTTATAGAGAAAGTGAAAAAACATCTCATACGAGAGCTGGGCTTCAAAGGTCTGGTTTCCATACGATAGAGCCTGGAACAAAAATAAATCAAACTAAACCATGTGTTTGAGGGCTCAGCATGAAAGGAGTACACAGCCCGCACAGAAACCCTCTTCTTCAGCCCAACCTATTTATTTCCTCAGCACCGATCTTCAGAGCACACTCTGAAATGCTGGCTCTGATTCACATCCTTCCCCCATTTATTACCTGTGTTTTCAATATTCAGAAAAAGACACTTTAATCACCACACTGTGCTTTAATTGTTATTAGCATTTAGATTATATGGTAATCTCGCAGACAGAAGTCAATATTAAATTACTGTCCTCACCTCCCGAAGAGAAATTATATAGAGAAGAGAGCTGAAATGTGTTTTAAAGGTTCAGTTCAGTTTTATGTCCTAATTACTCCAGAACGTTATGAAAGGGCTGTAACATCACCCCATATATCCTTGTCATCCCATAGGCAGCTTTATAGTAACATTACAAAAGTCTATTGAACTCATTATGGGGGAACATAATTGAAGCGATAGAAAAGGAAACTGTGAGCTGCTAATAAAGACACGTTGGGTTTGGCTTCCCTTCTACCCACTTTCCCTAGGTCTTTAGAATTAGACTGGATTGTCAGAGACACGACGGACGTGGACAATGTGTCTGCTGATGGAGAGCAACTTCCTTAACTTCAGTCACAAGATGATTTGGGCTGGAAAATACTTCTGAGCTCATCCAGCTCAGACCAGGACCTAACATCACCACATTGGCCACACCATGGCACTAAGGGCCACAGCCAGGCTGGACTTCAACACTGCCAGAGGTGGAGGCTCCACCACTACCCTGGGCTGTCCAGTCCAGGCTCTGATCACCCTTTCCATGAGGAAGGGCTTCCCAACATCCAATCTAGCCCTCCCTCTAAACTGTCATGCTGGCTCTGGTTGCCTGGGAGAAGACCTGACCCCCCCACCTGACTGCAACCTCCTTTCAGGGAGTTGGAGAGAGGGAGAAGGTCCCCCCTGAATCTCCTCCAGGCTAAACACCTCCAGCTCCTTCAGCCTCTCCCCATTATTGAAGGGGCTGTTGAAGAGGAATAGACAGGGCATAGACATTTATGGAGCAGACACACAGAATCATAGAATCATTCAGGTTGGAAAAGACACTTGGGATCACAGAACACCAGGGATTAGAAAGGACCTCAAAAGTTCATCCAGTCCAGTCCCTCTGCCACAGGAGGATCCCCTAGATCTAGTCGCACAGGAACACAGCCAGGCAAGTTTTAAATATCTCCTTAAAAGGAGGCTCCACAACCCCCCTGGGCAGCCCCTCCAGTGCTCTGGCACCCTCACCATGAAAAAACTCCTCCTCATATTGATGTGGAACTTCCTCTGTTCCTATCTTTGGGTGCTCCTGAGCAGAGCCTGGCTCCATCCTCCTGACACCTGCCCTTTCCACACTTATCAACACTCATGGGGTCACCCCTCAGTCTCCTTTTTTCCAAGCTCAAGAGACCCAGCTCCCTCAACCCTTCCTCATCAGTGAGATGCTCCACTCACTTCATCATCTCTGTGGCTATGCATTGGACGCTCTCTAGCAGTTCCATGTCCTTCTTGAACTGAGTGGCCCAGAACTGGAGACAATATTCCAGATGTGGTGGGATCATCGAGTCCAACCATCAACTCTACAAGTTCACAACAAAACCAGATCCCTCAACACTACAGCTAAGTGACTTTTAAACACATCCAGGGATAACGACCCAACCAACACCCCAGGCAGCCCATTCCAGTGCCTGACCACGCTCTCTGAATTTATTCCTGATGAAAAATGAAAGGGTCCTTGAAATAGAACCACATTCATTGATCTTATGTGGTGATGGGTTTTCTCCATCATTCTCAATTTTTGAAGACATTTTCAGTTCTATACCCTGCCCCACGACCCACAAATACACTATTAAAACCAAACCAGTGCTTCAGTTTCATTGAAACCTGCTTAAACATAAACATCTTATTTCCAGTTACAGCCTTTGAGTCTCTTGAACCTGGTTTAGGTCTGACCAACAAATCCATCTTCAGCAGTTCCTCATTTTACCTCTGTGACACTTCCCAGCTGACATCAACAGACCAGGCTGCAAAATGACTACTAATAAAGCAGAGCCTCATTACTGTCCAAAACACCCAGCGTGACATTTAAAGAATTACCCTTTGATACTGCTTAATGGTCTGGCCATTAGAAGCCAGCATAGAACTGGGAACCTCACAGCTCTCTGTTTGGAGACCTACTGAGAGCAGGAAATGGAGGCAAAGAGCACAGCACAGGCTGGCAGAATCAGAACCATTTGCACAGCACAGACTTTGGGCAAAGAAGTGTCCTCAGAAAACTTAGCGATGTCTCACGGTGTTTTGGTCCTTATGTGTGAATGGCTTCCTCCCCCTATCACCCCAGACTCAGCACGTTTGTCATTCCTTCAGCACTTTAACAAACAAACCTAGACTGTATTGGGTTGGAAGGGACCTCCAGAGGGCATCCAGCTCAACTCTACACCACACAGGGCCAGCATTCACCAGTTTGCCCAGAGCCCCAACCAGCCTGACCTTGAACGGCTCCAGAGATGGCGCCTCCATCCCCTCTCTGGGTAGCTGGTTCCAGGCAGCCCCCACCCTCATATTCTGACCTTGTTCCTCATGTCTAGCCTCACTCTGCCCTTTTCCAGCTTCAAACCAGAACACCTCATCCTATCTTTACAGTCCTCATCATTAACCTGGATCATTGTGAGCAATCTGGAGGAGAACGGAAGACCTGCTCCATCCCACTACCGGCAACATCCCTGCATACACAGAGCAGATGCAATTCTATTCTAAATCCTTCATGACCCCAACTATGAATGAAAAGTACAGCCAGTGTCACTCTAAGAGTAATTTATTCCTCTGCAGTACTCATGAAACATTCAAAATCAAATTAAAATAAAATCTAGTCTAACTGCGATTGGTGCAAACCCAAATGATTGTTGACATCTTTACAGTCGTCTCCTGCTGGAAGAGGATGTAGCCTGTTATTAGCAAATGATGATCTAGGAGATCATGGAAAAGAAATGATTTTTTAATAGATACCCTGCTAATGGTGGGGAGAGGCTCTTTACCTGAAGCCAGATAAATCTTGACCAGAGACTGACTTTTTTTAAATGGAGTAATTGACTCAGCCATCGATGTATCCAGGGATGCAGGGAATTTACCTTCATTTTCAGACTTTGCAGAAAGACTGGATGTATTTGAAACAGACCCCATCTACAGCAGCCAAGGTACAGAGCTGGCACACAGGCTGCTGCTGACTGGGATTCGGTGGAATCTGGATATCACAGAACATTAAAGATTGGAAAGGACCTCAAAAGACCTTCCAGTACAATATCCCTGCCACATCAGGATCCCCTAGATCCAGTTGCACAGGAGCATGGCTGGGCAAGTTTTAAATGTCTCTAGAGAAAGAGACTCCACAAGCCCCCTGGGCAGCCCCTGCCAGGGCTCTGGCACCCTCACTGGGAAGAAGATCCTTCTGATACTGATGTGGAACCTCCTCTGTTCCAGCTCACACCCATTGCCCCTTGTCCTATCACTAGATGCCACTGAGCAGAGCCTGGCTCCATCCTCCTGACACCCACCCTTCACGTATTTATAGACATTAATGAGGTCACCCCTCAGTCTCCTCTCAAAACCAGTGAGACCCAGCTCCCTCAGTGTAAAGCACTAAACAAGGGGTTTATTAGCTTTTAATTAACTGCATTTTCCAAGACTCAAATTAGAATTCTAGACTTTTAACTGCTTTTCCTAAACACTCCAGGGGTGATTCTAGATTTAAAAGCACTTCACCTTCAATTTGAGTTCAAAAAGCTGAATTCAAAATCTACCTGAATTGACCAGCTTTTTGGAAACATCAGATTCCCATTCTCCCCCTGAGAATGAGCAGGAGGTGATTTCCATCACCCGACAGGGAGGCAGCTTTGCAGATTTTTATGGGCAACCTCCTCCTTGGAGCCAACTCTGCTCCCAACAAAGGGCATTGCTGAGGTTTCCACCAGAAGATGCCTCTCTGTTGGGTGACAGGCAGGATGAGGTAGGTCCTCGTTATTCAAACGGCCAAGTCTACGAGCTGAAGGTTTCCAAGTGTTTTGCAAACACAAGTAGATTCGGTTTCGTAATTCTTTTTCGTGTGTAATTAAATCCCATCACCTTTCCACAGGCAGAGAAGCTCAAGAATACTAATTCTGCTAAAGGTTAGCTCGGCTGCCCGGAGACCAAGCCTCTGGGATGCTTCTCCCAGTCCCAGCAGTCCTTACTGGTGTGCTCCAGCACCCACCCCATTTCAGCTTTGTTAGGTCTCCTTTCAGAAAGATGATTTCAACAGCACCTAGACAGAGCTCAGACTCTTCCCTCAACAGGCAAATGAAAACAGCAAGCAAACAAACCCAGTCCCCAGCTGCCAGCAGAAGCTTCCACACTTCTCCTTTCTCTCTGAGCAGCAAACCTTCCCATGAGATTTTCTGTTCTTGCTCCAGGCTGCAGCTCATTGTTGCCTCCAGCCCCCGATTTCAGTAGCACTGGGCTGCACGCTTGCTGCTGCTGCACTAGCCCAGATGCTGCCATCAGCTCCCTGACCCCTGGAGACTGCTTTATCTCAGTCTGTCTTCCCAGATGGGAGCTGCAAGCTGAGCAGAAGTGTGGCCAGAGCCTGCTGGGCTCCTGAAAACCTCGATCTGTCTAGAATACTGAATGATAGCAAATAATGACACAGCACCACGTACAACCTGCACCCTGACCGCAGCACACCGGCAGGACTGGGGCAGCCACAGCCTCCTTCTGCCCTTTGCAAGGTGGCAGAACCTTGCCTGGTGCAGTCGTCCCCATCTGTTGCAAGTGCAGAGAATTAAAAGACTCAAATTAGCAGAAACTTCTAAATAGTTTTGGCTGGAAGGCAAGAAAATCTGAAATTAAGTCTGTAACTCCATCCTGTGGTCCATAGGCATTACAGCACATCCTTTTTCATATCCAGGGACACCAACATCTTTCACTTACAGGTTCTAGCACCAGAGCAATTTCAAGTGACTTGTGAGCTTGTCTTTGGAACACCCTTCCTCACTGCCCTGACTTGAATAGGAGGAGCTTCACCAAACTGGGTCCTTTTGCATCTTCCTTGTGGATCTGGAATCCTAGAATCCTAGCATCATAGAAGGAGACCAGATGTCTGAGCTGCCACAACCCCACACAGTTCAAGCAGACCAATGCTCTTATCGAATCATAGAATCATTAGGGACTGGAAGGGACCTCAAAACATCATCTAGTCCAATTCCCCTGCCAGAGCAGGATCATCTAGACCAACTTTATGGCAGATCTTCCTCTCTATGTATTTAAATTACAAACCTGGGGTTATAGAGTGTTTTCATATTCACATGGAACAGCTGAAGAGATGGATTTATCTCCACCAACTCCAACATGTCACTAGAAGAAATTCAATCTGCGTCTGAGGGAGATATGTTGGAAGAAAATGTGCTTCAGTGGCTGTTGATTCTAAACAAGTGCAGAAGAACCTTCAGTACTAACAGCAGCTCTCTGAACCTCAACAGGCCCTGGGAAGCTGGAAGACTTTAGAAATTGGCCGTGACCTCATGACTGGGAAGGGTTTCATAAGTTAGGCTGGCTGGCTGCTCCACCCCTGGCAGTGTCCAAGGCCAAGGTGCACACAGCTCTGGGCACCCTGGTCTCGTGAGAGGTGTCGCTGCCCACGGCGGGGGGTTTGCATTGGGTGAGCCCTGAGCTCCCTCCCAACCCAAACCACTCCATCATTCTATGAAGCCAATGAAAGCCAGTCTGCACCCTCCCTGCAAGGAGCAGAGATCTGGAACCAGACCTTCCGTGTGAGCAGCCACAACCATCTGAGAGCAGGATGTCCACCTGGCCCACAAGAAAAACACCTGATCATTTCCAGTCAAGCTGCATCTGCTGTGACATAAAGTGGTTCTATACACAATACCCCAGTTTGGAAGAGGGTAAAACAGCTCTGCTGATGAAAAGCAGCTGATTTCCCACCTCCCCTTCATTCCTTCCAGTTACTTTTGTCCAGCTGAACTTCTTGACCTGCTGCAGGTCGCAGCCAGGTTTACAAAGCCAAACACTATTCATAAAGCAAAATGTAAAAGCAAATCACCCACCAACTGGCTCACTTCAATTTATTATCTACAAACTCCTTCTTTGGGCAACGTCTCAGCATCCCAATTTTAAACTCTAAACAAACCCCTTGCTGAGAAGGTCTGACTGACAGCGAAGGGAGGGAGGTTAATCACAGCCGCCAGAACCCGCGGGAAAGTTGTGGTTTGAGACAGACAAGCAGAGGGGAAAGCAATAGTTATACATAAACCAAAGCTGTACCTCCTGAAAGGAAACATCACAGCAAATCACACTCCGACATTAAAAAGGAATCTCTTTTCTTAGCTGGAAATGAGACAATCACACATCTCGATTTCTCAAGCACAAGCAGTCTGCATTGAAAGAGCAGCTGTCAATTTAGCTGGAGACAACAAGAGTCCTTTTATAGCTGACTTTAACACATGCTCATGAGTTCTGGATCAACACAAGTGTCCTCCTCAGCTTCTCAACTTCACATTTACATTTAGTGCAAAGCAGAAATTCAAATGTATGGGAGCATTTGGACTTGTAATGCTGAAGGCAGGGGGGTTTCAGCACAGAACGCTGGCGCCAACTTTACTGCTGACCCGAAGCAGTAACAAGTTCAGCACGAAGCTATTTAACTTCATTTAAACCTTGGTGATGTACAGAGCTGAAGAAACATAGGAGTTTTCCAGAAAGTTAAGGAGGGGTGTGAAACCCTCATACTGGCAGGAGAGGCAGAGTAGCTGGAGCATTTCATAGAACCCCAGACTGGTTTTCCTTGGAATGGAGTCCAGAGCTCAGCCAGTGCCAACCCCCCTGCCATGGGTAGCAACACCTCTGACCAGACCAGGGTGCCCACAGCCCCATCCAACCTGCCCTTGGACACTGCCACGGATGGAGCAGCCACAACGTCCCTGGACTATCTGTTCCAGGACCTCAGCATCTTCCCAGGGAAGGATTTCTGCCTCAGATCTCATCTCAATCTCCCCTCTTCAGTTTGAGAGTTTTCCTTGCTTCGCCTTAAGATGCAGTTAAGCGCTCACACAAACACTGAAGGCAGCACAAGTCCAACAGCTCTTCTTCCACTTCATCCATCAAGTCTGTACCTGAGGATTTCTTTAATCATTGAGTCACAGAACATTAGGGATTGGAAGGGACCTCGAATGATCATCTAATCCAGTCCCCCTGCCACAGCAGGATCACCTAGACCAAGTCACGCAGGAACACATCCAGGAGGGTTTTAAACATCTCCAGTGAAGGAGACTCCACAACTCCCCTGGCAGCCTTCTCACCTGAGAGGGTTTAGCTACAAGGTCTGGCTTTGGAACTCACCTGGCCATGTTCCTGCAGTACGACTGCATCAGGGAATCCTGCTGTGGCAGAGGGATTGGACTGGATGATCTTTTGCAGTCCCTTCCAACCCCTAATATTCTGTGCTTATTGTTCAGCTGACCAACACTGCTAAAGGATCCTCCAATCCCATCATCAGATCTATGAAAGGGGAGCAGTGAACTAAAACCAAGAGTCTCCATTATCTTCCTGTGGGTTTGTCCCTGCAGACCTGAACAAAACACTAGCATAGGAGCAATTTGCACCTCTCAGTCTGCTGCCAACCACCCATCCCATCACTCCTGAACAGGAGGAAGGATTCCCTTCCCTCTTCATCATAATGAGCAATTCTCAACCCCCAAATCTCAATCCTTTTCAAGACAGGAAAACTTGTTGTCCAGTCTTTTTTCTTCCACAAACAGTGAGGAAAATCCATGGAAGCTGCTACTCCCAAACTGTGGGTAAAGGGAACCACCAGCACCAGAAGCAGCTTTAGATTTCCTTTAAAGTAAACTCCTTATCCTTTCAAATAAGCAGCTTTCAAGGCAGGTAGGTCTCGTGAGGTGGTTTTTTTTACTTTTAAAAGTTAGAAAAAAGGCAAAACCTGATGTTTCCCCTTCACATTCAGCAGCAAAATACCTTGTTGAAAGGTATCTATCAGCAAGCTAAAAACTTTGGGGCAATTTCATCCTCACAGCCTGAATACTCGAGAAAAAAGCAGCCTGCTCCAAGCATGGCAAGTGCTCACCACGATGCAGATTGTCTTCCCTGTGTCAATAGTGTAGAAAATTGCAATTGCCCTGTCAGAGGCAATTTTGGAAGCTGCAACTGCACTTAGGCGTTGAGGGATTATCTCAATTGGCACCCTACCAGGGCTATTTACAACAAGAACACAAACTAATGAGCCTCTCCGATGACTCTCTTTCTCTGCACAGGTAAATACCGACTACCTGGGAGGTGGTTTTGCTCATCCCACACGCCAGCTAAGCTCACAGAGCTGACACACACCAGCGAGCAGATAATATTTAGTGGGAATGCTCTGTTTGGGGAGCCCAAAACAATGGTTATTGCATTATAATTATTCTTTTGCCATCTATCCAGTTAATTTCTTTGTATTAGAGCTACTCCTACTCAACCTGAAATAACTCTGCATTCACAGTTCACTAATCCAGTGTCATTCTGACGTTGGAAGGTCTTCACTGTGAGGGTGACAGAGCCCTGGAAGGGGCTGCCCGGGGGGGTTGTGGAGTCTCCTTCTCTGGAGATGTTTAAAACCCACCTGGATGTGTTCCTGTGCAACTTGGTCTGGGTGATCCTGCTCTGGCAGGGGGACTGGACTGGATGATCTTTCGAGGTCCCTTCCAATCCCTAATGTTCTGTGATTGTGCTAGATCAGCTAGGCTGGAGGCGGTTAATCTAGAAATCAGGAAATTCTTAAAAGCACAGAAATAGCAATAATTGTCTCCTCATTCTTCCACTTTTTCCCCTCTAAATCATCAGCTTCATCTGCTAGAAAATGCAATGAACGTTACTGAAAAAGAACTGGATCCACTAATTAAGATGCAGAGTTGCAGAAGAATTAAATGTGGTTGATGCGAGGGGGATGGAATAGGGTACCAAGATGAGAGGGGAGTAAACCTGCCTCCAGTTATTTCCCTCTCTGGGACTGCCAGCACTACAGCTCCCAGAAGGTTTGAGGCTTTTCTCCCCTCCTTTTTTGTTCTCTATAATAATTGCCATTAATTCATTAAGATCCCTTTAATTGCAACACGCGTGAAACACCTCAAGTAGAATAGATTGGATTGTGCACTAGTGATTCTTCTCCCCTCTCTGCCTCGTCTCCTACTAAATGTTACAGGGAATTATAAAATCTGTGGGGCTTGACCCTACCAGCCTTTCATTAGATCTTCAAAGCTCTATAAATTTCTAGTGGAAAATTTACTCCACTTGTTACTGGGCTGCTCTCTGCTCAGCAAAGTGAAAGTTCTCTTTTCATTCCCATCAAATGGCAAGTTCCTTCCTTTCCTCGCCCTCCTGCCCCACACACTGACCTCAATTACTCCCACAAATCAGATTAGCCTTGTTGACTTCCATCACTCGAATAATTAAGATACAGAAGGATGGAACAAGTGCCTTCCAGATGATTGTCCTCAGAGCTCCAATAATAGCTCCTTCTAATAAATGTTGGCAGCGGAGCGTGTTTTCTTTGCGTGAACTTTAAAAGGCACCTGAAGATGTATCGGGTCTGGCATCTTCTCAAGAAACCCTTTAGGAACTCTCAAGTGGATGCTCACCTTGGATTTGATTTCATTTCCATGGTTCAATAGGACAGACAGCCTAGTGACAACACAGTGCTGCTAGTAGGTGTCACTGCTTTTGTTTCCCCTCACTCAGTGCCCAAAACAGAAGGAAAATGTTTGTCCCTTCCCCAGCCGTGGGATTTTTCATTGTCTGGGGAACAGGACTCATTTCAGCTCTGCTTTCCTCCTCTTTTCCCTTGCACGTGAACATACATCTCTTCCCATGATGAAACAGCAGATAACGTGGACTAATGTACCTCTGAGAAGCCACAATAGGACTCTCAGGTAGCATGAGCTGTGCTGGTGTCTGAGACTGGGAAGAGACTACAGCAGTTTGCTCGTTAATTAAATCAGGACATCACGATAAGATTATGATCCTAATGTTATTGCCTGTGTTGGTTGGGTTTTGCTTTCATTTTTAATTAAGTGCAATAGACTTCCATCCACCAAAAAGACAATTTGTTTAACTTGTGGCCATCCTGTTGAAAACAAACATCGAGCTCGTTCTGGTGAGAAGGAAAGACCACAGAACATTAGGGATTGGAAGGGACCTCGAAAGAACATCCAGTCCAATCCCTCTGCAACAGCAGCATCACCTAGACCAAGACACACAGGAACATTGCCAGGTGGGTTTTAAACATCTCCAGAGGTGACTTGTCTCCAGAGAAGGAGAGGCCACAACCCCCCTGAGCAGCCCTATCCAGGGCTCTGGCACCCACACAGAGAAGGTCCTTCTCAGATTGATGTGGAACCTGCTCTGTTCCAGCTCACACCCAGTCCCCCTTGTCCTATCCTTGGGTGCCCCTGAGCAGAGCCTAGCTCCATCCTCCTGACACCCATCCTTTCCATATTTATCAATATTAATGAGGTCACCAAAATCTTCAAATCCAGAGTGGCCACTGACACTCCTGTCAACCTCATCCTTAATTTCACTCTTATTCCTTTTCTTCCCTGGTGCTCACCCACACGATGCATTTTCAGGGGTTTTTCTGGTAAGGTAACAAAGTGTGAGTATCCCACCACCTTGTTAATTGCTGCCTTGATCACCATAAAACCTCTGCTCTGCATCCATTTCACTTTATGGTCCAACACAAGCGCCTGACGTTGTAAACTCTTGTCTGAACAAGGTTTTTCCAGGATCAGACTCTGCAGTATCAGATTCGTCCCCATCTCAGTTTTGTCAAGATAAAAATTCAGTGACACCAACTGATTTACACAAGAACATAGAATCACAGAAAGCGTTGAGTTGGAAAGAACCTCCAAAGGTCATCTCATCCAACCCCGTTACAGCAAGCAGAGCTCCTCTAACTAGAACAGATTGCTCAGAGCCCCATCCATCCTGACCTTGCATGTCTGCTCTTTTCCTTCCTAACTCAAGGGTTAGAAACAGAAACAACTAGTTTTCTTTGATTTCTCTCCACACGTTCGTGCCCGGTGCAACCCCAGTTCTGCTAGAGCGGTGTCACGGCTGTGCAAGGGAGAAGAAACTACCCCTGTCTATTCACATGGAATTTGCAGCAGTATAAACCCAAAAATATAAGAGACCAACAGACAATATTTTTTCTATAAATAGAAAAACAATAAGGGACCGACAACAGCAGCAGGACCCAGCTGCTCACAGCAGGTGCAAGATGTGTAACCCTGTGAGAAACAACCAAGCCCAGGCACCACCTCATCCCCTTCCCTGCTGTGAAGTTACTGCTAACAAAGCAGCGAGGATGGATGTTATTCCTGTTCTCTGGAGCTCTCACATCTACCCAGCACAACTGTGCTCCGAGCAGAGGTGTCCACATTGATGCTGTTTGTTCCAGGACCAGGAGCCAGCACCTTGTGTCCACATGGAGCTGGGACTCAGCCACCACTCCTGAGCCTTCAGGATGCTGGCAGGTGCTCCTGGGCAGCTCGTAGCCACTACAGGGGGACGCGCCAGGTCCAGCAGCTCTCGGTCACGCTCCACTGCGCAACGCAAGCACAGGCAGACCCCCAAACTGGGATTGTGGCCATCTGCTCCTCGCTTCACGCTCCCTGGACCTGGTTTTTCCCCATCTGTGAAATAAGAGACAGGGCTTGGTCTTCATTATAAAACATTTTGACAACTGCTGATAAAAGGATGCAAATGACTCAGTGCCTCTGTGGAACCTGCTCTGCCAAACACGATTCCACACGGGTAACCAGGCGCCGGGTGAAGCCGTCGGTCACATTCAGATTTTATTGCCAGACTTCAAAAGACAAGAAACTCGAGTGCGGGGAGGAAGAGCGAAGCACCCGAGCACTTCAAATCCCTCTTTTACAGCAACATAAAGTGGTCATCTAATGCAGCACTATCATAAAATTAAATCATGCTCACTTGTCATGTCGGACAGTCTATACCGACAGATTAAAAACTACATGGCAAAATGTAATTTCCCCAACTGAAGGTGTAAGGGGACTTTGAAATATCTTCCTCTGCAGTTGCTGCTCAGTCCTGCACCGCCGCGGTAATAAAGCAACAGTCGCAGGCGGAGAGAATTTAGCGCCGCTGTCTGCCTTTGGGGTACTGGCAGCGCTCGCGTGACGGTGCCAAGGGAAGCAGCGAGTGACGATTATGGTGGCACAGCAAGGTCAGCTGTTTTTCTTCGGAGGAATCCTGGCAGAGCTGTTCAAGCTGAAAAATTTTCTACATGTACAGTCAGGAGAAGTGAAAATCATTTCCCTCCGCTACCTGCTCCATCCTGTTGTCGGGCGCGGAGTGTGACTGTCTCAGCGAGGATACTGAGTGTGGGCTGCACCAGCATCTTCACATCAAGACACCCAACAGCCACTGGTGTCTCTACAGCAGAAATCACTTCAGCTGCACTGATCCTTGTTCCTAGAGACCTCATGATAGAACAGGGGGCAGTGGGTGTGAGCTGGAACAGAGGAGGTTCCACATCAATCTGAGAAGGAACTTCTTCCCAGTGAGGGTGACGGAGCCCTGGAAGGGGCTGCCCAGGGGGGTTGTGGAATCTCCTTCTCTGGAGACGTTTAAGACCTGCCTGGCCATGTTTCTGAGTGACTTGGTCTAGGTGACCCTGCTGTGTTAAGGGGATTGGACTGGATGACCTTTCGAGGTCCCTTCTAACCTCTAGCATTCTGTCACATGAAGGAAGGAAACCAGTTGTCCCGTATGGCCCACTAGAAGAGGGGCTGTGGACACCCACAGGAGATGGGAAGCAGCTGGAGTTACCTGCTCCTGCTGCACCTCCACAGCCTGTGCTCTCATCGACACACAAAGCCCTGTAAACCCCAACCGACTCAGCCAGCTACTCCCGTCACATTTCCAGGGTACCTGGAGACAGTAAATCTGTTCTTACATGCAAACAGCAGCAGGAACAAGCAGATTGCCAAAAACATCAGTGCTGCAAACACTGCAAAAGTCTGTTAAGCTCAGCCCGGAGCTTACTGAACCGAGTTGTGAAGCGACATCGCTGGCTTTTAGCTCCTGCCACGAGCGATGCTCAGCGAGACTCCATCCAGCGCTGGGGAAGGTCACGCAAATGGCTTAAAACGGCACTTGAGAAGTGAGAAACGATGCACGAGGATCTCTGCAGCAGCAGGTCCAGCTAATAAAACGAGCACACCCACCCAGCAGACCTGCTTCTCTTTTAGAGCAGGACCCCTGGGTGGTGACACCCGGAGAAACAGCTCTGAATGGGCACGAAAAACCTCAGTAACTGAAGCACGGAGTGAATTTAAATCCCTCCCACAAAGCAACGTCTTGGGGAGATCGTGATGCTGAAGAAACGAGCAGACACGCCAAGACTTTACGGAAAGTCACATACATCGGGGCTGGCCGTGTGCTCTGGCACAAACCCTGAGCTCAATTGATTAAAGGCTCTGCTAAGATTTATCAGCACACTCTACTCGATTAGGGTTTCCAGCCTCAAACCCAGAGATTCCATACAAGGCTTTGCACGTGATGTCAAGCCCCTGGATTCCCTCTGTTCCCGTTGGAAGTGGGATGCAAGTTGTCTTAGTTCCAATACTGGAAGAGCAGAGACACAGCACTTCAAAGGAGAAAACAAATATAAAAAAACCTTAAAAACAGTCAAAGAAGCCCCACTTTTGAGGAAAAGAGCATCTCACACCTGTCAGGGCCACCGGAAAACATCTCCCCACAATCAGTCTCCCTAAATCTGCAATAAATGGGAAATCCATGCCCATGGGATAATGATTTACATTTATCTGGTGACTGCTTAAATCCTTCCCTATGCACAGGATCAGCTTCATGCTAATATTCTACAGCCTCTTCATAAAGGGGTTTTTATTTCCTTGTAATGAAAGAATAGGACACAGGGCTGCTTAAGAGAGTCCAGCACAGAACCGATGATGAAGGAAGTGGAGCATCTCCCTGATGAGGAAAGGCTGAGGGAGCTGGGGCTCTTGAACTAAGAAAAGGAGCCTGAGGGGTGACCCCACAAATGTTGATCAATATGGAAAGGGTGGGTGTCAGGAGGATGGAGCCAGGCTCTGCTCAGGGGCACTCAGTGATAGGACAAGGGGCAGTGGGTGTGAGCTGGAACAGAGGAGGTTCCACATCAAGCTAAGAAGGAGCTTCTTCCCATTGAGGATGACAGAGTCCTGGAAGGAGCTGCCTAGAGGAGTTGTAGAATCTCCTTCTCTGAAGACATTTCAAACCCACCTGGCCATGTTCCTGTGCAACTGGATCTAGGGGATCCTGCTGCATCAGAGGGATTGGACTGGATGATATTCCAAGGTCCTTTCCTATCCCTAACATCCTGTAATTTTGTAATACAGGGTGAAAATTCCACCTCAGTTTAACACCATGACTAGAAAAAAGACATCTGACAAACATTCAACACGTTCTTCCTTTAGCAGTTAGAGACCCATCAACATTCATCGATTGATTCATTTCTGGAAGGATAAACCCCCGACATAAACATCTTGTGTATTCACTCCCAGACTCAGACGGATCCTCAGGCTCCGACTACGTGAATGATTTTCTCTCAGTTTAGCACTTGTGGTCAACTGCATCAATATTTGTGGGACCACAGAGTCACAGAAGGAGGTGGAAACTCTGTCAGGCTTAAGCAGCTGCACTTCTGCAGTCAAATATATCTTAGTCAGTTCAACAGCAGAACTACTGGATGCTTGCAGTGATGCCTATTCAACCTAAGTTTCAATCTGGGCTTGTTAAAGATGGACTTAAAATATTTACAACCTGTGAAGGAACCTTTGGAAGTGCAGCTGAGGATGAACTAGACTGGGGTTTCGTAATGGTTTTTTCTGCTAAGGCTAAAGTCCTGAGAAGAAACCACCTAAAATCAGATTTAGGATTACTGCCTCTCAGATCATTCCTAAAAGGGTTCTCTCACTCGTTTATCCTAGAAACTGGATGAATGTGGTTTTGTTTGGGGGTTTTCTGAGGGTTTGGGGGTCATTTATTGGTTATTCCTTTGTTTTCTAAATCTTTCTTATTGCCGTAGAAGCAGCAACTTGTCTGTGGCCAAACTTTCTGAAAGTTCCTGCCTGCTTCAACAGGCAAATATTTCTCAGGATGTTTTAGGTATCCCCAGAGAAGGAGACTCCACAACCCCCCTGGGCAGCCCCTGCCAGGGCTCTGGCACCCTCACTGGGAAGAAGATCCTTCTCATACTGATGTGGAACCTCCTCTGTTCCAGCTGACACCTGTTGCTCCTTGTCCTATCATTGGGTGCCACTGAGCAGAGCCTGGCTCCATCCTCCTCACACCCTCTCTTCACATATTTATCAACACTCATTGAGTCACCCCTCAGTCTCTTTTTGTCCAAGCTCAAGAACCCCAGCTCCTTCAGCCTTTCCTCGTCAAGGAGGTGCTCCACTCCCTTCACTATCTTTGTGGCTCTGCACTGGACTCTCAAGCAGCTCTGTGTTCTTCTGGAACTGAGGGGTCCAGAACTGGACACAATATTCCAGGTGCGGTCTCAACAGGGCAGAGCAGAGGGGCAGAAGTACCTCTCTCGATCTTTTAACCACCCCAGGATGTCACTGGTCTTCTTGGCTGCAAGGGCCCACTGCTCCTGGCCACCCTGCTGGCCACCAGGACCCTCAGGTCCCTTTCTCCTCCACTGCTCTCCAACACGTCAGTCCCCAGGCTATACTGGTACCTGGGGTTGTTCTTGCCCAGATGCCAGACTCCACACTGCCCTTGTTATTGTCCATTAAATTTCTCCGTGCTCAACTCTCCAGCCTGTCCAGGTCCTGCTGGGGCGCGCGCCACTTCCCCGAGCTTTGTGTCATTTGCGACAGGATCTAGGGGATCCCGCTTTGGCAGGGGGACTGGACGATCTTTCAAGTCCCTAATGTTCTGTAACTGTGCAACTTCCAAAATAGCTTGGCATGCAAAAAAAAAGAGGGGAAAAAACCACCCTATTTGCTTCTTTAGGTGCTCGAATACCTTTTAAAGACTCAAAACTGCAGGGATGATTGAACAAGGTGCAGGGTTGGGTTGAACATAGGAAGGGTCTCAGCCAGTCCCTTTCAGGCCAGTAGAAGTCCAATTTGAGGAAGAACCGAATCACGCAGATATGAATCCTTACAAAGCTCCATACTAAAGCACTCACACGTCTGCGAGACTCAGCAGCATGTGTTGTCCTAAAAATACCCACCAAAACAACCCGTTATCTTCTTTTCTGCTGCTGTTTACGTTTGTTGGCAACTTCGACAATCTGAAGTGGGATTTCATAGCGCTCCGAGCGCCTCGCTGATTCATTCCTCAAAATCAGGACCTCAGCGTTCTCTTTGAGCCACCCTGCTCGTATTTAGCCACAAGCAAATGCCTTCGAGTCTCTTAAAAATAAATATGACGAGGCTCTAATCATAGCTGAGCAGAAGGGACTAGAGCTGGCTCGCGGTTGTTCTCTTTGGAAAGTCTCTCAGCACTGCACTTGAGTAACAGAGATCCCAAAGTGTCCCGGGTTTGGAGATTTCTAGCATTAAAATAGTGAAAAAAAGCTGAACAGCAGAGGTGGGAGCTGAGCTTTAGGCTCTGACACATTGAGGCAGCCAGCTCTGGTCCTCAGGAGTGATAAAAGCCTCAGCACCAGTAGACAGGGTAACCCATAGACCAGTTGAATGAATTTCAACCCCACAGACCCTACCTGTTCCTCTCCCATCCCTATTTCCCAGTGGAGACCAAAAGATTCAGAAGCTTTCCAGCACAGGGATGATATCTCCATACAAAATTAAACCAAAAATTACAGGTTCTGCTCAGTCCAATCTTGCTGCATCTCCATCAGTCCCATTAAATAAAACCCCAATCCCCAAAACAAGAAAAACCAAGACGCAACAATAAGTAGAAATAACCCTGCAGAAAAGCTTCCCCAAAGCACAGGGGGATTTCCTTTTGAAGCCATAACTCCAAATCTCCCCAAGGTTTACACAAAATACAGACAGGGCCATTAGATGTGCTGAAAGGTGTTAGAGGAGCTGCACCTTCACTCAAGGCAGTTCCAGCTTCCACCAACAGCCTGGGATCACAGAATCACAGACTGTTAGGAATTGGAAGGGATCTTGAAAGCCCATCCAGTCCAATCCCTCTGACACAGCAAGGTCACCTAGATCCAGTCACATAGGAACATATCCAGGTGGGTTTTAAACATCTCCAGAGAAGGAGACTCCACAAATCCCCCTGGGCAGCCCCTTCCAGGGCTCTGTCACCCTCACTGGGAAGAAGTTCCTCTCATATTGATGTCGAACCTCCTCTGTTCCAGCTCACACCCGCTGCCCCTTGTCCTATCACTGAGTGTCCCTGAGCAGAGCCTGGCTCCATCCTGCTGACACCCACACTTCACATATTTATAAACAATGAGCTAAAAGAACCCTAGCTCCCTCATCCTTTTCTCATCAGGGAGATGCTCCTCTCCCTTAATCGAAAGGAGATCTTTGGGAGAACAGGACAGGGAGCTCCACAGTCCCTCTGAGCAGTAACAGCCACATAGTCCCCACTCTCCAGCAATCCATCTCCACTGGGGAGCTGGTCAGGGGGTTTTAGCACTCAGGCTATTGGCCTCATTGGTTGCTCTCAGTGTGCACTGAGATGCCTAAAGCACAGAAACCTTTGTGGTGCCCACTTTACGCATCGATGTCTATCTTCAGCATCCTAAGACACAGCCTCTGTGACATCAGGCACCAAGAAGAGAGGGATTCATTCATAGAAACAAGGAAGGACAGGCAGCTCACGCCGACACAAGGAGGTAAAGGCAGATTTTCTTGGCTCTGTCCAGGTCTCCAGCCTCAGAAGGACCCTTTGGAATGTGTGTCCTTTCCATATGGTTCCCCCCCTTCTCTTGGAACTGGGCTGCAAGCGCGCTTTTCCCTCCATCCCACCGCTGTGCCTTGGCAGCGGCGCCTGGATCCTGGCACCATGGACACTCCTCTACACGGGCCCTTTTGGCGATACGTTGCGTCTTCCAACCTAGTTCAGTTTCCTACATAAAGTTGCTAATAATGCCTGGTTTTCCCATCATTTTATGTTTTTCAGACATTATGAATCTGCTGTTAACTACAAAACAGGCACCAACCCCATGCATTTGCCCGCGGATAATATTTAAGGATGGGCAGGACAGTCCCTCTTCCACCTGATCAGCCCATCACCGTTTGCCGATACAAACCATCCGGCTGCTGCTCAGCCTTCCTCCTTCTGGCAAGCCCAGCCTAGCTCCAACACACAGCCCTGGTCAATATTTGTATTGACAGCTTCCCAATTTGGAGTAACCCTCCCGAGACAACCCCCGCGGCGAGAGGCACAGTGGCAGCAGATGCAGCCACAGCTGCAGCAGCCCCCTGGAACAGCCAGTACAGTGGCTGTTGGCAAAGGGGATGCAAGGCAGGGGGCTGGATTGGCTCCTTCTCGTGTTTATATTTGCCTTCTCCTCATCTAATAAGGCAGGGAGACAGATGCCCTCTCCTAACACACACAAGCTAAGCTGTTGATACTGTCCAAGTGGTAAGGAATTCATTTTTAATCATCAGATTCTCTTCTTGGACTAAGTCACTGCCTGTAGCTTTAACTGCAGAACTGCCAAAAAGTTACAGCTGCGGAGCAGGAAAGTTTTTGCTGGCTAATTATTTCCTATATTTAAGCCAGAACACAAAGACCCTCTTGCAAATCTCATGCATTCAAGGTAATTACATTTACAATCCTGAACGGATGACCATCCCTTAAAATTAAATTTAAACGAAAACAGCATTACGTTTAACAAAATTAAATTAAAAACAAAATTTAAAAGGAAAAGATTACTGCACAAATAATTAATCAGCTCAGTCAGCCTTTAAAGCCAAGCAGAAACAGACTCTGCAGCCTTCTCATGAGCATTACTGCCATCCCTGCTCCAAGTTAATGCCTTTTGCAGAGCATTCAGAGTATTCCCACCAGGGAAGCTGGTCCAGGTCTACAAGGATGAAATACAACTTATAGAATTAAAAACATCAAAACTTGGGGTCAAATGCAACTGTAGCCTGGAAGCTGTGTGTTAATAATAAAGGGAGGTACTTGAATGCCCCGAGAGACTGTGGTTTCCATGAGACATTAAGGTCTGAGGCACCAGTCGGCAGGGCGAGTCGCAGCTCTCCAGCCTCCACCACTGAATTTCTAAGATGTTTCTTCAAACAGACTGTGGTAGCATGAAACAGCAGATGCTACTCCAGGCCTAAGACATCATAGCTAAGGAATGATGCTAGCTGGTGGAGAATAACCAGGTGCCATGGAGATGAGGTAACCGAGAAGACCAGAAGAGACAAGGATGGGGCACCTGGGTGCAGGAGAAGGGAAACTCTGCCCTCTTGCCAACCAGACCTGAGGAAGAACCAGTTGGAAAGCCAGGTAAAAGGTGTGACAGCCTCGTGAGCAAGACAGCACTACCTATTATAGCTGATGTGATCATGTGTAGGGAAGGAGAGATTGTAGGTAAGGGAAAGCTTAAGAACTAACAAACAGCTCCTGCTTGAGTCACATTGAATCATGTAGAGTCCACTGTATTTTTCCTCATCAGACCAAAGCACAATCCAATCTCTCAACTAAACAGCACAGCAGAGTGTTCAAGGGGACAGACAGGGTGTTTGTGTTCACTGAAACACACAAGAAATACTGCAAAATCTGCTCCAAATACTCCTCCTACAAAAGGTTCAAGGCATCCGACACAGCAAGAGCTGATGCAGAACAGCCTGACTCCAGCGTGTGCTTGAACAAGTTCTTCTAAAGAATCACCCTCTATGCTGATGTCTTCACAATTCCCAGCATGAATTACTTCGTAGGACTATGGGATCATAGACTGGCTCAGGTGCAAAGGGAGCTCAGAGCTCACCTACTCCAACCCCCTGCCATGGGCAGCGACGCCTCTCAGCCAGACTTGGTTGCTCAATGCTTCATCCAGCCTGGCCCTGAACACCTCCAGGGAAGGGGCAGCCACAGCCTCTCCAAGAAACCAATTCCAGAGTCTCTCTTCCTTTGCACTGAAGAACTTCCTCAGATCTAGCCTGAGCATCCTCTCCTTCAGTTTCAATCCATTTCCCCTTGTCCTATCACCCTTGAGAAAAGTCCCTCTCCCTTAAGAGGCTCTGGGCAACCTGGCCTGGTGAATGATGGTCTTGCTTGTTGCACAGGGGTTGGACTAGACGGCATTTGGAGCTCCCTTCCCACCCCTTCTATGATCCTATGTTAAACTGGCCAAGAAACCATTTCATGGTCTTTTAATTCATAATGCCCTGCTTTTATCCAAGAGGGCCCTGGGCTATGTGACCCGACTCTGTGACCCGCTTCCATTTTTCCCAGGATCGTCGTGATTTGCGATGCAGAGCACTTGGAGCGACACCGACACTGAATTTGGTCCTGGTGTTCATTCAAAGAGAAAAATGGCAACTGGATGTTTTCCAGTTACTCACCTGCTCTGCTCTTAACCTTCATCCCCTCACAGCTCCCTTCCCCTTTGGCCAAGGCAGCCGTCTGGCACGAACAAAAGCCGCTATCGATCTGGAAGTGGTGTGAACATCACTCTCCCTCAGGGAAAGCTCCTGGCCCAGCCTGCCCTGAACATCTCCAGCCACAAAAACTGCTTTTACACAGCGAGTAAAATACGAGAACACTACACATCATCATGGATAATAAACCCAGCGATGTTTGGTCAAGCCGGGGATGTAAACCCATCGCAGGGCTACAGATCAGCGTTGCATTAAAGAAATGATTCCTTCTAGTATCGTTTAAAGATGTGCTTTAATCCCAAAGCACTACTCAGGCTATTACTTTCTTATGAGTGACTTCATAAATGGCGATTACCACTAACCCACTGCGGTAAATAGGGGGAAACAGACAGGTTTTATTTTCCCAGAGCAGAACTGTGGGAAAACACATGGCTGTTTTATGCTTACTTAAGCAGTAATGATCCGTTCCGAGATGTCTTACTGCCCCGACGCTGCCTCTTGGGCAGCCTTCAGCCACTGCCAGGGCAAGAGAACTCAAAGAGGAGAGCTGGAGTGGAAAGGGAGGTGTTTTACCAGCAGTAAATGACATCAATTACCTCTTAGAATCATTCAGGTTGGAAAAGACCTTTGAGATCATCAAGTCCAACCATCAACCCTATCCTACTCTAAGTTCATCCTTAAAAACAGATCCCCCAACACTACATAACTGACTTAAACACATCCAGGGGTGTGGACTCAACCACCACCATGGGGAGCCCATTCCAGAGCCTGAGCACTCTCTTCAGGAAGAATTTCCTCTTGATGTCCAGTCTAACCCTCCCCTGCTGAAGCTTGAAGCCCTTCCCTCTGGTTCTGTCACTAATTACCTGTGAGAAGAGACCAGCACCAACATCTCTACAGTGTCCTTTCAGATAGTTGTACAGAGCAATGAGGTTCCCCCTCTAAGCCTCCCCTTGCTCAAACTAAACAGCCCAAACTGTCTCAGTCTCTCCTCATCAGATCTCCAGGCCCATCCCCAGCTTCGTTGCCCTCCTCTGCACTTGCTGCAGCACCTCGATATCTCCTCCACACCCCAAACCTTCCCTGGCTTGACTTGGGGTACCTGTTGTTTATTACAACGCTCCCGCCTCAGTCTGTTCATCCCAGCAGCTGATGTGCAAGGAAGGAAGAAACAAGAACCTTGATGAAGGCAGCCTGGCCACAGAACGGACACGGAGGAGGACAAGATCTGCCCATCTGGAGCAACTAATAAAGAGGCTTCTTTAACAAAAGGTGCTGCTGTCACCACAGGACATTTTTAATAGTGAGAATTGTTTCGTGCCCAAACTCCTCCACCAGCTGCGCATTTAAAGACTGGAAGCTGGAACAAGTCTTCTGATAAAGGGCCAGTTCTCATAAATCATAAGAGGAAACCTTCTTCCTAGCAAAACCTTATTGAAAAGGGGAAAAAAACCCCTGAGGCGTCAGCAGGGGCAGAGACCTTGCTATTGCAGGATTATTTTTAACTGGTGTCGATGGCACCAGGAGGCACCATCATCAACCTACCAGCTGGGTGCAAGGACTACTTTTATTTATCTTAATTTCCCATAAAGCTGCTTGGTCAATAAAAGCTGTTTTAAAAGTGCTGCTGCGGAGTCACAGAATCACTGAGGCTGGAAAAGCCCAGCCAGCCCAGCTCAGCCACTAACATCACCCCACTGGCCAGACCAGTGCTCTAAGGGCCACAGCCAGGCTGTCCTTCAACACCTTCAGGGATGGGGACTTCACCACTGACCTGTGCTGTGGCCCAGCAGCCCTCCTACCACATCTCCACGGCATCAGTTCCGTCATGATTTATAACTGATTAAGACTCACTTTCCATCACCTTCAGCAACCCCTTGGTCTTCAACTTTCCACCACTGCCCTGGGCAGTCCAGTCCTGAGCCCCTTTCCATGAGGAAGGGCTTCCTAACATCCTACCTGACCCTCCCCTGGCAGCTCCAGGCCCTGCCCTCTCATCCCGGTGCTGTTTGACTGGGAGAAGAGCCTGACTCCCACCTGACTACAGCCTTTCTTCGGGGAGTTGGAGAGAGGGAGAAGGTCCCCCCTTGAGGCCAGACAACTCCCTCAGCCTCTCTTCATCAGACGTTCCCTCCAGTCCCTCACCAGGGTCACACTGTGAAAGGATCCTGATGCCCAACACACGGTCTAAAGCACCATGGCCATGGTGTTCAGGAGCTCAGATATGTAGCTTGGCCTGCAGTCACCAGGCTGGCTCTGCGCAGACACTTTCCAGACAAGGCAGGCTACGCTGAGCCCGTCCCTGATGGAACAAGTCTTGCAAATCTTGAGTTACAGCTGTTTGGGTTGTGAGAGCTGCAGAAAAATGCCACATTTCAGGTAAAATGAAACCATCACCAACATTATGATCTCAGTGCATTGGCTAAATAAAAGGAAATGCTGAACTACAGCTCTTGCAAGGCAGCTTTTTCACGCCCTAAATAAATCCCACGGACTCAGTTCCCTCAGAAACTGCTGGGAGTGAGAAACACAACCAGGGGAAGCAGACCAGGGTCATTCCCCTGCATAACCTGCACCACAAGAGAAATTTCCAGAGAGGAGAAGATTCCAGGGGGACCAGAGGATGTTTTAGTGACCTACCTACTCCTGAAAGGCACCTCTAAGGTGGCTGGGGAAGACTTTCCAAGGGCAGGGAACAATAGGTCAAGGGGTCCTGGCTTGCAGCTGGAAAAGGGCAGAGGGAGGCTGGACAGGAGGAACAAGTTGTGGAGATCTGAGGGTGGGGGATCCCTGGAACAGGCTGCCTAGAGAGGTGCTGGAGGCCCCATCCAAGGTCAGGCTGCCTGGGGCTGTGGGCAACCTGGTCTGGTTAGAGATGGCCCTGCTTGGTGTCGGGGGTTGGACTAGATGCCCTTTGGAGATCGTTTCCAACCCAACACATTTTACGATCTTCGAATGTAAATTGCATCCCAGGAACAAAACCCCAACCAGTCAGATTGTGGAAAGAGCTCTCATGGGTGAAACTGTTCTACACCAGGTCCTCTCTAACTCTGGAAAAGAGCACAAATCAGACACAGGCTCAGGTTTTACGGGGTTATAACCAAGGTAAAGGTGGCACTTACTTGCTATTATTTTATTAGCCAGTTGCAAATTGAAAAGGAAAACTGTGTCCCCAGCTACAGAGCTCTGCCACCACCGCGGTGGCGCCTGCACCAGTCCTTTCCAGTGGCTGCTCGCCCAGCAAAACGTGCAGCGAGGCAGCGCCACGTAAGTGACATTTCAGCTAATTATTGAGGCTACGAGCAACTAATCTCGTGGCGCATCAGTCACTTGAAAAAGTCACCCTGAATGCCAAGGGTATGAATTAGCAATTGAAATATTTACACATTGTGAAGATGCTCTTGGCCCCACAGGGTAAACAGAGACAACTGCCGACAGTTTCTCCTGGTACCCCATCCCTGGAAGAAAAGCCAGCAGAAAGCAAAGCAGCTCAAGACCCCGGTAAGAGCCGCTCAGTGCGCGGCGGCCACGGGCACAGGGCAAATCCTGCTGCAAACACAAGGGTAGAGGCTCCACGCCAGGGAAACGAGCTCCAGTTAGTGCCATCAGCATCCTGAGGGGCAGCCTGCAAACACACTCAGCAACTCAACACTTCAATCCGGTCCTCCTTGTAATTCCTTTACTTGATCCTCCACCCTGTAACTCTGGAAAGCCCCTTTGTCTTTTGGGGAGCCCAACAGCTGGGAAGTGATGCTTCAACATTGACTTCCCTTTAAAAACCTTCTATTTTCTAGTAAAAGAAGTTTTCAACTAATTCTTTTCTATCTCTGTATATTTAAAAGGAACATTAATTATACTTTAAATAGTTTCCAACAAACCCTCTGCATCTTCCCAGACTCTGGCATTATCTAGCAAATTAATCCTCATCCATTCATCTGGCTGAAGGTTAATTGATTATGACTCAATCTCATTTCTTTAGCATGAAATAAAACAACTCACAGGCCATATTGATAGGTAGGTAGCTCCTATTCACTGACTTCTATAGCCAATTACTGGTCCTCATTCACAACTCCTCCTCCTCCAGATGTTCCATTATCAAGCTTCTTGTATTCAGGAGTCACCCAAATTCACCTACAAATTCCTTTCCACTTCATCTGACAAATAATTATTCGAGAATAGGTGGGGAGAGAGGCTGCACGTAGGAGGCGACGGGGCTGTACATAGGCAACTCGTGTAGGTCCAGCACCACATTCACACCACTGGTTCTTGTGTGACACTGGAGAGAGAGCACTGACAGGTCTGTAAACATAAATTCTGAGTACAGGACACTCAAGGAGGTGATGAGCCATCAGGGAAGAAGGACCTGCAGGCTAAGAGGAAGAAGTAACACTGACGATGATCCCAAGATAATGGATAACGGAGGTATGAGAGATGTGATCAACTCCTTGGTCTGACAAGATGAGGAAGAGTTTTTCTGTCCCTAACCTCTCTGTAGGAAAAAACTACCCAGAAGAAGGCTGACACTAGCTGCCTCTACCACAGGGAAAGGATCCTCTCCCCAGAGCAACAGGAGCCCCTCCTGCCACCCTTTGCTGATCACCTTGACAAGCAATGTCTCCATCACCACACGTGGTCACATTCTACAACTGGCCATAAATACTGGGAGAATTTACTACCCAGGAGAGGCTCAAGTGACTTTCTGGCACCAGATATGCATCTCACTCGCATGTGCATGTGTGTGGGTACAGCCTATGGCTTCTCGGGATTATTTATAGACAAACAAGTAATTAAAATTTTTATTCTGCCTGTTTTAAAGGGTGGAAGGAAAAAAACCCACACACCCGTTTTATTCTTTCATCAACAGAGCTGCTGCCCAGCCTCATAACTCTGTCTACACCTTGTAAAGAACCGTGTAAGTGGCTCCTCATCAAATACACTTTGCATTTTATGTGATGTACTGAAAAAGTAAGTGGCTCAGTGACTTCTTCCAATGTCAGAAAAGGAGAGAAAGCTCCAAACGCTGCCTGGGCTGGGGGTGGTTTCGTCTTGAAATTGGCTCAAGCGCGAAGCCTGCGCGAGTCGGTTCTGCTTGCTCCTCGCACAAAACAATTCCCTCTTGTGCTTCCGAGTGTCAAAAGAATTTAAACTGAGTTTAAAGATTGTGCCAGAGGCTGCAACATAACACTACGTGTCTCCTGAAACCAGTAGGACTGGCCTCTCACAGAGAGCTGTGAAAGAATCGAGACCAAAGTGCAGAGGCAAATGCCAGGAGCAGCAACTCCTTGGGGAACCAAGACAAGTGAAGAAATGCAAGTGGCAACAACATTTTTGTGCCTAAAGACTCCAACCACCTCACTCACTGTAAATATCACATCACCCTCCAAAGTGATGAGCCCACCAAGGAGCTCAGGAATGAATGGATAGAGAAATGGGGTTACTCTGCGTTAAACAGAGCTGGTTGGGCATCTCCATCAGACAGGATCACAGAACATTAGGGATTGGAAGAGACATCAAAAGATCATCCAGTCCAACCCCCCTGACACAGCAGGATCCCCTAGATTTAGTCACGCAGGAACATGTCCAGGTGGGTCTTAAACATCTCCAGAGAAGGAGACTCCACAACCCCCAGGCCAGCCCCTTCCAGGGCTCTGTCACCCTCACTGTGAGAGGCTCCATCTCATATTCATGTGGAATCTCTTTTCCAAGCTCACTCCCATTGCCCCTTGTCCTATCACTAGATGACAGTGAGCAGAGCCTGGCTCCATCCTCCTCACACCCACCCTTCACATATTTATAAACACTAATAAGATCACCCCTCAGTCTCCTTTTTTCCAAACTCAAGAGACCCAGCTCCCTCAGCCTTTCCACATAAGGGAGGTGTTCTACACCCCTCATCTCTGTGGCTCTGTCCTGGACTATCTCCAGCAGTTCTGTGTCCTTCTGGAACTGAACAGCCCAGAACTGGACACAAGATTCAACATGTGGTCTCACCAGGGCAGAGTAGATGGGGAGAAGAACATCTCTTGATCTGCTAACCACCCAATCCACCTCAGGATGCTGTTCTTGGGCCCCACAAGGGCCCATAGCTGGCTCATGGTCATCCTGCCATCCACCAGGACCCAACCTCAAACGTCCCCCAGGGGTTGATATTTCCATCCATGTAGCTGTGCCAGCGAGAAGACAGTCAGCACTTAGGAGGAGTGCCCCGTGCACAGAACAGAAGTGATTTACAGGCTGGAGGGGAACGGTGCTCTTACTAATTATTAAGCTAAGAGAAAGCTCTCGGCGTTCGCTGCCGGTGGGAAAAGGCGGCTCTACTTCTCTCGGCCGCGAGCTTTGCCTGGCAATATTTCTTTGCAGCCCCATGAATTTAATCACATCAAAACGTCAGCAAAGAAAAATGAAATACACAGAGGTCTTTTTCCCCTGGATTGATATTTAGTAAAAGAAATAGATGTTTTCTTAAAGAGGCAGTGGGCTACAGGAGGCTTTGCACCTCCGTTTTCACCTTTGGGCTCAATTTGGAGGCAGGTCCCCATGAATATAAATCAAAAGCAATTTTATCCCATTGAGCACAGCTTGGTTGAGGCTGATATTTCTCCATGTTTGTTCTAGCACAGCACAGATATGAACTGATAAATTTTATACTCCAGTGGACACCCACAGTGGCAGAGGAGTTCCCTTTGCACGAGGGATAGGGTTCAGCACACTTCCCTACATCATGGTTGGCCAAAGAGATGTGCAATAGGTGAGATTAACCATGGCTGACTCAACCATACATCTGCAAACCCTCCTGAATCTTGGTTCTTTCTGCCAACACCTGCTGGCCTTCAATTCAAAACAACAATTTATTTGAAATACGCAGCGTTCGCCATCCTGCCTCTGGACACTTTGAGAAGAGCACTACCTGTGACTATCATAGAATTCTACTGTCTAAGAAGGGACCTCCAAAGGTCATCAGTCCAAACCCCTTGCAGTGAGCAAGGGCATCCTCATTTAGATCAGGTTGCCCAGAGCCTTGTCCAGCCTCACTTTGAATAGCTCCAGGGATGGGACCTCAACCACCTCCCTGGGCAACCTGTTCCAGTGTTCAACCCCTGTCCTGCTAAAGAGCTTCTTCCTAACAGCCCATTTCAGTCTGCCCTTCTCCAATATGAAACCTTTCCTCCTCATCCTATCACTCCAGGCCTTCACAAACAGCCCCTCTCCAGCCTTCTTGTAGCCCCCTTCAGGGACCAGAAGGTCACCATCAGCACGCAGATGCAGAAGCCTTGTGCACAAAGCTGACACAGAGCAATGGTGCCAGGTGGAAAACATCAAAAACATCAAAACCATAGAGCACAACTCTGAACAGAGCTCCACACAGGTGTTCCTTCAGCCCAGCCAAACCATCTCCAACCACACACAAAAGCATCTCATCGTGACACCAACCAATACCACTGCTATTTAATGAGCTCTACTGAACTCCAAACCTCCCTCAAAATCCAGGTAGGATTAGAGGCAGTTGCTGCAAATAGAACCATAATTAAAGGGAATTTATATTAATCCAGGAAAGCTAGAGGAAAGGACAGTGATTTATGAGCAATATCGCTGGCATTTTCCAGGGGCATGTAAAAAAATCATTAAAAATGAACCTCTAAAAAATATTAGTTAGGAAAGCAGCCGTAATTGGATAAGCAAACCCTGATGTCTTTGGGGCAGTGGGTTCCTGCAGGGGAGAGAAACTCCAGATAACCTTTGAGGGAAAAGAGAATCACACATTTACAGCCTCACCTTTTTTTGGTTAATGAAAAGGATGAGACAGCTGCTATTCAACACACAGGTGTGTGGCCGCAGTCACAGCCATCACAACACCCATCACAAGCTCTAATGACCGGTCGCAGCGGGGAAACGCCTTCTTTTTCCCTACGTTCACTCTGACAGGTTGAGGGTTTATTGTGAGGTGGGCAGAAATTTTGAGAGCATCTCAGCTGAGGCCGTTTTGTTCAGGACTTTACTGACTTTTGAACAAATAAGTGAATCAATAGGCACCTGCTGTCCCGTTTGCTAGCATCCCTGAAGGCAGGGCTTCTTGAGAATAAGGGTTAATAGTAGTTTGACAGAGTAACGTCTCTGTGGTAAGGATTGTCCTCTGGACCACAAGCTTTAAGTCCTTCCTCAAACCTGTTAACATCTCACAATCCCACACAAACTCTTCTCAGGCCTTTGACCATCTACCTCATCAGATCTAGAAATCCACATGAACCCAAGGGGACCTTTGAGAGCACTGCGGGGAGGTGAATCCCTTCCACCATCTTCTGATGACATCATGAAGGTCATTCTTGATTTCTATCCTTTCTTTCTAGCCAAAACTACCTCCTTCTTTATATTTTCTCCTTTTAACATATTTTTCCTCCATTTCTTATAAATAATTATTTAAATAAACCCAACACTTATTCCAATAAAGAAGAAACTAATTAACAGGGAAAATCAAATTGCTTGTCTGACCGCAACCCAAACTATTCCAAGTCCAAACTTGGATTCATCAGGCGTTGGGGTGCAAAGGAAAGCCACAAAGGTGATGATGGGATGGAAGCATCTGTCAGATCAGTAGAGGGGGAAGGTGCCAGGATGGTCTGGCATTGAGAACACGAGGCTCGGGGGATCTCACCAATGTGTCTTAAGTACCTGACGGGGGCTGGAAGCAGGAGGGAGCCAAGAGAACAGTGGGCACAAGGTGAAATGCAGGAAGTTCCAGCTGAACATAAGGATGTGGGTCCTTGCAGTGGGCAAATGCAGCAATAGGTTGCTCTCACATGTTGGAGACCTTCAAAGCCCCAAGTGATGTGGTGCTGAGTAACCTGTTGTTCTCAACCTTGCTTTGGGCAGCAGAGCTGGACCAGACTACGTGCAGATGTCCCTTACAAGGGTGAGGAACACATCCAGTTCTTCCTTTGAGGCACTGAGTGACTTTGTGAAGGACCTTACAGTAGAGTGTAAAACAGCCCTAACCCTCCTCTTTGCCAAATACTCACCTTTCAGCTTCATGCTCCTCTTGGTAGGTCACATCCAGAGGAAACATCTTTGACTTTGCCTTTAAATAGATGTGTACATGCACGGAGCAATCAATATGTCCTGTAGACATATTTATCGGTCCCCATTCTCTGTAATTAAACTTAGCAAAAGCAATAACAATACCTTCAGTGTTCATCCTTTCAAAGTTGTCCTCTGGATCCTCTAATCTGTCTGAACAGATGGAGACCTGCACTATCACCTTGCAAACTTTTTGCTTTAGCTATTAAGCCACAGAAGAATTTAAGAGGAATAAATTAAACGCAGCAAAGGTTTAATTATCGCTGTCACTTATGTCTTCATAAGAGTTTTAAGCTAATGAATAAAAGATGTTCATAGAAGGCTGGTCTCTGAGAAGCCAACAGAAAACATCCCACTGGGTTCAACACCTTAGGAAAGAGATGTAGAACCAATAACTGTTCCCCACGGGGTAGTCATCTTACTGTGTTAACACACCAGTCAACCCCACTGAGCCAGGACCCTCATCCTAAGTCACAGCCGAGCCAATAGCAAGATATTCAGCAGCTCTGTTAATTTATCAGGGATGCTAATGACATGGCAATCCTTGTCTCCTCTATTCTGTAGATCAATCATCAGGATGGGAAAAGCAATCAGCTGCCAAACCTCCTGCCAGGTCGGGGAGCGTTTAGCTGTAAGATCACTTGTATCAAACTTGGTAAGACCATTAAAACTTGATATGATCATTCATTGATAATGAATTCATTGATCATTGATCATCTTGGTAAGATTCATTCCATTGAGTCATTGCCAAGGAGTGAGTGCCTACAGCTCAGCTCATAGTCAGAGCTGTTTGAGACCTCGTTGAGGGGACAGCACCTACTGAAGGCATCAGTGCTGTTTCAGCCTTTAACTCGACAGTGCTACTCAAATGGATAAAGATGCAAGTCAAGTGCAAATGAAACCTTTCCCACAGAGACATTTCAGCAAGGGAGATGAGTTTACTAAGCTCAGTAGAGACACAAACATCATAGAAAAATGCCTCCCTATGGATGAGGGCAACACTNGAGATGAGTTTACTAAGCTCAGTAGAGACACAAACACCATGGGAAAGAGCATCATAAAACTGATTATGCTGAAGGATAGAAAAATGCCTCCCTATGGATGAAGGCAACACCGTGTCCTGGCTGCACCTGCAATTTCAGCTCCATTTCTGCTGAGTGTCTGTAGTGCAATATCTAGGGCAGCTCGTACATCAGAAATACATTAATTTTCATCTGTTTAGCCTTTCATACAGCAAAGTAAAATCCAAAAAGCTGTAAACACAAGAAGGACTGACTCCGACTCAAAGTACCCAACATCAACCACAACCACTAGGTTAGCAAAGCTGACAGAGGTTGGGGTGAAAGGCCACTTAATGGCCTGCAATGAGTTGGGATCACTTCTCCCTGCTGCGGCAGGGGGATTGGGCTAGATGGTCTTTGAAGGCCCCTAATGTTCTGTGATTCCTGGATAGTTTCTTTAGACTTAGGTCTCTTTTCAGACTGCAGATGGTGCTGGAAAAGAACGAAGGTCAGGAGACATGGTACTGCCCCAGACAAGTGTAACCACAGCTTCTCAAAAGATACTCTCTGATAGGAAAAGAAATACAAATGCACCAAGATACTAAAAGAAACCTGTAAAGTAGATCTACACTAAACCAAATTAAGTTTATGGGGTCTTAGCATTGGCTTTAATAGGATTTAGATAAGGCTTTCACCTCAGTGTGGCTTAGATCACATACTCGAGTAGGCAGCTAAATTGGCTCTCTGCGTATTGGCAGCCAGAATCCAGTCCTGATTGATGTGAAAAGCTCTTCCAGCAATGGTCATCTCGGTCCAGAGCATTAAAGGATGAGAGGAGGGAGAGAGGCTGGAGCTCAGCAGCCAGTCCTGGAGAGCTTTTAAGACTTCTCTGGCTCTACCTTTGGTCCTCTCAGAGAAATAAATGGTTACTTGTAGAACATGCATTACCAAAAAAACCTACTACAGGTTTTAAATTGAAACAGAAGGGCTCTCACTCTCCCATTTAACAAATCCATTACTATTCCATTTAATAAACAGAGTATTGCTGGTAATGAATGGCTTCAAACGAGGAAGGGAACAAACCTATCAACTACCTGACTAAGAATTATTTCACGCAGAGATACACCAGCACATTAACTCTCCACGTGTGCAGGGCAAACACATTTCCTCCCATCATAATATGAATCGCGCCGCATTGCCTACATTTACTCACAACCAAATAGAAACAGATCCCTTCCACTTGAAGCCGTCAACTGTAAAAATCCATTGTGGCACAGAGTAACTCCCCGAGCCCCACGTTACCCAAGATTTATAGCAGCGAGACTTGATTGCCGGCTGCTCGTCTCGTGTTCATTAATTTTGTAGTTACAGACGTCGCATTCATACAGAGCAATCCTCAGCCCATTTGCCAAAGTGGAGACACAGACCACATAACCCATTAGCTTCCACCTACTGTTATGTTTAATGCAGCTAATGCTGGTGAAACCTCAAGAGTAGTAGGATCGTTGAGGTTGGAAGAGACCTACAAGATCATCTAGTCCAACCATCACCTCAACCTCACCCTCCCCACTAAACCCTGTCCCCCAAGGCCACAGCTACTCGTTGTTAGAATCCCTCCAGGGACACAGCAACTCTCACCTCTCCCTGGGCAGCCTGTTCCAATCCCTGACCACTCCGTCAGGGAAGGGATTGCCCAACCAAAATGTCCCCTGGCACAACTTGAGGCTGTTTCCTCTCGTTCTGTCGCTGGTTAATTGGGAGCAGAGACCAACACCCACCTCTCTACAACTTCAGAGGTGAAGCTTAACACCCCTGGATGTTTATTTTGGTCCCAGAACACTCCAGAGTGTTCTTGCAAGAGATTCTCTAGACTTTGGTACCAAGCTGCAAATCACCGGTCTGAGCAAACCACATCCTGACAGATGACAGCTGCAGGGATCCAAGCTCTTCCTACTCACAGCTAAAGCTTGGAACAGCCTGTCCAGGGAGGCAGTGGAGTCCCCATCCATGAAGGGGTTCTGAAGGCAAGTAGACTCATCACTTTGGGCCACAGGCTAGTTGCCACAGAGGCGCTGGGTTGAAGGTTGGACCTGATTATCTCAGAAGTACCTTAATGATTCTGTGATAGAGTTCCCATCACCTCCAGCCCTTACACCAAAGGTTAAGTCCCTCACCTGCCCTGAAGCTCCAGCTTTCAATTGCACTATCCTCTGTCCTACACAGGGCCACCACAACATGTTCCACAGCACATCAGCAGCTCCCTTTTGAATTAGAAACCATTTATAAATACTGCTGGGCCCCTTCTTGGCTTTCACGTAGGAGCGTCTTCCTGCCTGAACCAACTCCTGCCACGGGCTCGTGCAATTCCTCCCTGTTATTTCCCATCGAGGTACAATTTGCTGAGAAAACATCCAGCTAAGACAATTAAAAATAGTGCATAAAGGGTATCCTTGGCACTGTGGAACACTGTTGACAAAATTAAGACATTGCTTACAATTACACTGCTCGTAATTTATGCAGCGGCTAGGCGATGCCAGAGCGGGCGATGCCAGTTCTGCTAATGAAACCGAAATCAATTTGACAGCAGAATGATGGTGGATTTTGAAAACAAGTACCAACAGTTTGCAGGTGGTTTAGGCAGCTATAAAATCTGATTTAGAGGGTCTTTTTAATCCTTCCTTTAATTCACCTTGTGGGAATGCACCGCAATAAAACACGCGGCCACGCTGCAAGCGCCAAGCTGGTGGAGCTCCCGAGCGGCTCCAATATGGTGAGTTCTACAGGTCTGATTGCGTTTTTCATGTGTTTCTGCTCCGGCTGCTCTCCCTCCCTAGCCTCAGATACCAGTTTCATCTCCTGGCACACGCATTTACATACTCATGGATTAGAGAGAAGGGAGAGAATAGAGGCACAGCTCTGCTTTAGCTGAAATCCAGCCATGCCCTGTCGTTAAGAGGCAGTAATTTATGCAGCTAGCATTGCACACGGTGCTATCAATCTCACTGCAGCTCCATTTCTGCTCCAAGGTAATAGGGTAGCTCAGGGCTCCTTCGTGTCCTGTCTACATAAAACTGGATGGCCCGGTGGGGACCCCTGAAACAGACTTTTTTGACTGGGCAATGCACTGCTGGTGCATAGGAAGGGTCACAAGACAAAGGAACGCCAAACATAAAAATCCACGGCAGGTGGATTGGACTGGATGATCTTTCGAGGTCCCTCTCAACCCCCTATGATTGTATAAGGATGGGTTTTACAGGCGGCTCCTCCCCCGTGATGGCACAAACCAACGCAGGATGGGATTCGCATTCCCCCTGCATCGCGCGGCCGTAGGACTCCGCTTCCTACGGCATTTGTATTCCTGCCACCGCCCGCAATCAATTCAGATGAGATGCTGTTGCTGCCGCTCTCCTCCGCAAACACCCTCACAATGGAGAGGGATTTGGGAATTAGATTTTCAGCTATTCTGTAACAACTGATCTCCACAGGAATTAATGCGTCGGGAAAGGGACCAGATTTTGCGCAAGATGAAGTTTGCTTAAAGCCCACGAGATGAAAGGAGAGGACTCGTGTAATCACACACGTTTGACAGCGCTCGTGTTCTCCTCTCCTCGGCACTAGATATAAAACAAGAGACAACAAAACAAACCAGGGCTTGAATTCTCTCCGAGACTGTTAGAGCTGTTGGTTGGAAGCAGCAGTTTCCCCTCTCAGGGAAGAGAGGAATTGGAGTGCTTTAACTCAAGCCCGGCACCACACGGGCTCTTGAAATAGAGGTGCTGACCCTGTCTGATCCTCAGGACCAGCAGGACCACAAATCAGTCTGGGTGGCAAAAAAAATTACTGGCCTCATTTGTCATAGGCAGATTTTTCAAAGAGATGGGGTTTGGCTGAGGGGAGGTTGAGAAGGGTCGAGTTGCAGCCAGAAACAGAACAGCACCAGCACTTCTGCACGACACAACCTTAACAAGACCTGCACAGGGATGCTCCTGAAACGCAGCCGAGGAGGGGGAAGGTTTCCTTTCCTCAGCCATTCACTGCTAAAAACACACTCTGCATTTTCCAGGAGCTTAAAGGGAGATGCCAACGGCACAACAGGAAGGCAGATGCCACAGCTCAGTCCAGTCCTGACCAGCAGGACCCTATCTGTGATCCTACAGCACGTGCAACAGCACAGAACCCAAATCCTCTCTGTGTGCCCAGAGAATCAGAGCAGGACACGAACCTCCCGCTCTGAAGAGCTGGGTTTTACTCTCCTGTACTCTAACACCAGCACAGAAAGTCCTCTGGTCTTTTTAGTGCTGTAAGACACAGTGCAGAGCAAGCCCAAGATAAACCAGGAGCAGTCCCAGAACACTCCTGCTATTTTAAGGGGCATTTCTCAAGGACAGGGGAAGAGAAAAGGATCTTAGATGGTGAACACCACCACAACCAAGGAGAAGCCTCCCTCTCTTTGTCACCCCCACCAGTCACTTTTATCACAGCAGTTCCTACACAAGCAACGGGGACCCACCACATCCACCAGAAAACACTGCCAACACACTCACTGCCTAGCACAGGCTTTTCTAGCACAAACATTGAGGGTCTCCTTCCACCCCAAAAACCCTTTTCAAAGCACCAGCAGCATTTCACAAGCAGCTTTGGAGGGGTTCAGCACAGACCTTTGGGCACCAACACCTCCAAGAGTAGAGCAGAAAGGCTTTTCCTCTAACAGCAACAGCAATAAGTTGAAATAAATCCAAACAGCCATTACCTTCAGACTGATGAGGTGGCACAAACACAGAGCACGAGGAACACTCCACTTCCCCTGAAGCCCCTCCTGGGCCACTAATTCCTATTTAAAGAGTGAGCACAGCCTGCTGGGACTGAGCATCTGCAGCACCTGGGCTTCCCTGGAGGTCTCCCACCTCCCTGCTAATTGAGCCAAATCCTGTTTAGTTTCTGTAATTTCTAAGTGCCTGTTGAATGCTGACAGCTGCCCAAGCCCATGGGGCTCAGCACTTTGTTCACTTTATTATCCTGTTGGGCAACTATTCCCCCCCACCATTTTATATTTTAATTTATTGCATGTTTACCTGCTAGCCCACACAGGGATCATTATGGCTTTTCCAATCAGTTACATCACAGAGGATCTTGTCAGTGTGGCTCTATTAACAAATAGATCCAACTGCAGCCTGGCTCCCTGAAGAGGCTGGAGGTGTGAGCGCCGGGATGAGATCCTCAGTGAGAATTAAACAGAGGAGACTCGCAGCTGCTGCCAGTGGCTACTGCATAATTCATCACCAGAAGGCAGGAAGAATGATGGGATGAAGCAAAGAAGAAAATCAGTTCCTTAACTGTGTTTGAACACTTCCTAAATCTGGGTAGTGAGAAGTTGTTTCATTGTGGTTCTTCACACAATCACTGAATATTAGGGATTGGAAGGGATCTCAGAAGATCATCCAGTCCAATCCCCGTGACACAGCAGGATCACTTGTCACACAGGAACGTGGCCAGGTGGGTTTTAAACATCTCCAGGGAAGGAGACTCCACAACTGTCCTGGGCAGCCCCTTCCAGGGCTCTGTCACCCTCACCACGAAGAAGTCCCTTCCCTTATTGATGTGGAATCTCCTCTGCTCCAGCTCACACCCAGTGCCCCTTGTTCCATCACTGGGTGACCCTGAGCAGATCCTGGCTCCATCCTCCTGACACCTGCCCTTTCCATATTGATCAACATCCACGGGGTCACCCCTCAGTCTCCTTTTTTCCAAGCTCAAGGGACAGTCCCCACCTAGATGCTGTGGAGATGGGCTACTAGCAGAGCTGTAGACTTCCAGCTTTGCTGTGGTGGCTGCATGAGTAAACAGGGAGAAATTATATTCCTACACGAAGAGGTTCTTCTTTTGTGCAGAGGATAAATGAACAATTCTCTCCTGAGGGGGAGGAAGCTGCTGGAGGGCTCTTGTGGGTGGTTTGTCACCACGGGTCAGAGCTGAAGGTTACATTTCATAACAAATGGAGCAGTTTGTGGTCAATTCTTAGCTTTAATTAGATGCTTTTTTTAATAGGATGAGCAGAAGCTGGTCTGCTTGGATGTCCTGTGAGTCAAAGGCCATGTGTTCTTCATAAATTGAAGTAGCTGTGGAAGTGGCCAGTAATTCTCTGCCCTTTCCATAGATCTCACCTTTTTTTGAGAGAAAGGAAGTCAGAAGCGGACAGGCCAAGGGCATCTGTTAGCACAGGCTGGTCAAGTAATGGGAAATTACAGGTCATTATAATTACAGCTGATTAAACTGCAGATAATTAACGTGACACCAAGCACACCCACTACAGCACTTCACAGCTGAAGGGCTGCAGGGCTTGGCTCCTCTTGGATTTCCTCTCCAGCACAGTTTCACTCTGCATCAGCCCTGTCCTGGCCAGTGAGGAGGTGAGAAGAGATGCTTGGGTTTCTCCAAAAGGACAGCAGGCAGGAACCCGAAGATCAAGGCATTGAATTGGGTTAATGGTTCAACTTTGTGATCTTCAAAGTCATATCCAGTGTAAACCATTCTATGTTTTCTAAAGAAAAGCAAAACTTCTGCATCTTTTGCTGTGAATCACTACAACTTTACTCTTTTCAGCTTTATGTTTGAAAAATATCAGGTTTACAAATCCTTTCTTTAAAAGGATTTGTTGCCTTTCCAAGTTTGCCTTTTCCACTGACTCTGTGACAAGGCTCTGCAACTGAAAAAATATATCGAGGGTGGGAGTCTCTGCTGGGTTTATGGATAGAATCACAGAATCATCCTGGCTGGAAAGGACCTCCAGGACCATCAAGCCCAGCCCTCAGCCCATCTGCTCCCTAACCCCTAGCCCATGGCCTCAAGTGCTTGAGCTACTCAGTTTTTAAACATCTCCAGGGATGGGGACTCCACCACCTCCCGGGATGGGGACTCCACCATCTCCCTGGGCAGCCTGTTCCAGGGATCCCCCACCCTCAGATTCCAGACCTTGTTCCTCCTGCCCAGCCTCACTCTGCCCTTTTCCAGCTTCAGACCATGACCCTTTGTCCTATCATCCCCCACCCTTGGGAACAGCCTTCCCCAACCACCTTAGAGGCCCCTTTCAGGGGTGGGAAGGTCACTAGAAGCTCTCCCCTGAGTTTTCTCCATTTCCAGCCACTCTGAGACTCTCTCCTAAGACAAAGCACCTGGCTGACTTTGCTAGAAATATTTTCATGGCTTCTTTTTGCTCCAAGACCATCTGGACCGCTGTGCCACCTCGGTGGCCCGGTCACACTTATCCAATTGCCCTTAATCCACCCGGCTCTTCCCTCTGCACTTCACACGGGCATTGAGCCCTCTCCAGCTCAGCTCACATTCCCTAATCCCTGGCACTAAGTGCACAGAGGAGATGAACCGTGGCCAATCCGGACCAGCTGAGATTAGCCACGTGTCCTCGGGACTGAGCACGGAGCTGAAAGCTTTCCCCTGTCCATATGGTTTTTAATAGGATTCCTACAGAGTCTGACCCTTCTCAGCGTTTCAGGACCGGCTGAGCCGTGCAGACAGCCTCACTGGCAGCTGCTGCGAAGAAGACACCGTCCCATCCCGCGTCCCTTCCCATCCTAATCACGCCGAGAGCACGCAGATGTTGAACCTTTTACAAGTGCTCAGGGGAAGGGAAGACACGAGGCTTTGGCAGCCTCTCTTGTTACTGTTGATGCCACAATTTAATGGCAAATTTAAATGGCAATTTGGTGATCTACGAGCTTGGTCTGGGTAGGGTCCTCTTTAACAATCAAACCTTCTAACCCCGAGGAACATCTGTGAGTAATAGTGTGGGTTTCATAGAGCTCAGGGCAGAAGGACAAACCCACAAGAGACAACTTTCTCCTCAGAAACTTAGTTTTCCACGGGCTGCTTTGGCTTTTTGGAGTGAGAGAGAGTGATTGGACTAGATGATCTTTTGAGGTCCCTTCCACTCCCTAATGAAGAGAAGTTCCAAGATACTCCAGGTCTGCTCCTTCTAAAAGGAAGACCTGGTGCAGGTGGACAGAAGGTTCCTTTCTAAAGCAAGAAGACAGCTTCCAAGGAATTAATCTTCCACAGTCATAATGCTGGACTCTCACTCCCATTTCTTTTCTCTCTCTTGTTTTAACAGTGTCTGAAACTTCAGCATCATCTCCATCTCTCAGAACCACCTCTCTGTCAAGAGTTGTGAGTAAACACTTCTACTCTGTATATATGTAACTATATACTATGTTTGTACATATATACACATACATACACAATGTATATAGTAACTATGTACTATGTTTGTATATATACACACACACATACACAATGTATATAGTAACTATGTACTAAGTATATAGTTACGTAGACCTGTAACTATATGACAGACAGACAGAGCTCCTTTGTTTCCATCTCAATGACCTCATTAAAGTTTAAATTTTCCCATTTATTTAGAGTGGAAGTTAATTTATTTTATTAATGACTAAGACAGCAGGAAGCACCTAAGCATCACAGATGGAAAATTAGGAGCGGTGTTGTGATTTGCATCGTAAAATAGCTGCTCCCTGCACTTCAGCCTCACAACTCAACACTTTGAAGAGGCAGCAACTTGGAAACCCCGTTTAATTCCACTTCAGTTTTATCTGATGCTGTTGAATATCTACTTCCACATGTGAGAAACAAGGGAATGTCTGAAAATCATCCATCTTGTCGTAAAGAATAAGAGATGCTCACACATCAAAGTGCCTGAAGGGTTCTGGTTTCTCTAATAGAGCAATTTTCATTTTAAAACAGAAAGATGTTTAATTTTCAGATAAGATGGAAACAAATTGTGGGGCCATTACCAGAAGTCTTCTGCCAAGTTACTGCCAACAGGATGAGAAGAAATGGCCTTCAGTTGATCCTTCAGAGAGGTTTAGATTGGATATTAGGAAAAGTTTCTCTACTGAAAGAGTGGCAAGGGATTGGGACAGACTGCCCAGGGAGGTGGTGGAGTCACCGATCCTGGAGAAATGGAGAAGCCATGGAAATGTGGTGCTGAGGGACATGATTTCATGGGGTTGGTGGTGTTGGGTTGACACCTGGACTTGATGATCTTACAGGGCTTTTCCAACCCTAATGATTCCATGATAATGGCAGTAGGGAGGGAAAAATTCCTTCACAAATCTGTCACTCGGGGTGGTCAGGAGCTCCCCAGATCCACCAGGCCACAATCTCCAGTTCAGAAATTGTGCCACTCTTTCCAGGATGCCAGCACATGGCTGGGTGGTGGCCACTTGCTCCCCATCAACCCCGCCTGAAGCCTGCCGAAGACTTTCTGTTGGGCTCAGTCCAGCAGCTGCTGAATGACACTGGTCAATATAAATCACAAAGTACCCATCAGGATGGGTTCCTGCTCCCTCCTAGCCCCATAGCCAGCAGCCACAGCCCAGCTGTAGTAGCTACTCCTGGGCACTCTCCAGGCTTCCAGTATCTCAGAGCACCTCACCACTGGCACTATTGGAGCCCTAAATTTCCTCATTACAGCTGTCATCTTCCAGCGCTTCCTCTGATCTCTTGTTCTTCACGTTCTTGAAGATTTAAAGATCTCTCTATCACAGAAAAACAAGGTATTGATCGCTGCTCGGGCTCAGTGCGGACTGGGCACAACAGAGGCACTGAAGTTGATTTGATGGGCCATTAAAAGAGTGACAAATTTGTTGGTCCAAATTCCACCCTGAGGGAGCCCTGACCCTAGGAATGAACAGACGTCGTTTCCATGGTACTGAGCGTTGCCTAGAAGGCTTGAAGTGTTCCCAGATGACACAGGAGTGGATAGGTACGAAGGAAACTGAAGAACTTTTAGGATTACATCTTATATTTTAGTGCAGCTTCCAGGAGACTGCAGTAGATTAAAGAGAACTCCCATCGTTTAACAAATGGGCTCCACTCAAGGTTGCTCTTTGCTTTCAATACCAGCAGAAGCACTGGAAATATATTCTGGTAGAATGGAAGTTAGAAGTTCTTTGAAAAAAACTCCATATTATTAACAATGGGGGGAATCTCTCTATAAACCTTCTGTTTTCCATGTAGAGCTTCATACTTCTGGATCGCAGGCGTTTAGGAAGTTATCAGTCGCATCAGTTTACCCAGGAGAAGAAGGCAGAGGCACATGACTTGAGAAGATTTGTGGAGTCACACTCTGGGGGAAACTGCTGGTAAAACAACTACATAACTAACCCCACAAAGCACCTCGGAGCTGGAAGCTCATGGACTTCCTCATCAAGTGGTGGCAGACGTTTGCTGGATATGGAGTCACAGCAACCTCCTTCTCTGGAGCTGTGGTCCCAACACACAGTGGTGCTCAGGGGCATCGCTGTACCTCTGTGTCTGGATGAAGGAGACCACTTGGAGCAGGGCTGCAGGTAGTTAAACATCACATTTCTCCAAGCACCATCATCAGAAGGGCTCTCGTGTGCACAGATTTTGCTCTAACACATCGATCCCACCTTTCATTAGAGGAGACTATTACAAGCAACCCAAGTAGGCTTTGCAAAACTTCTCCAAAAGAGAGGATTACCCCAAAGAGGAAATGCAGGGAATTAGGTATTCAAATGCAAATGAGTTTTAATGCTACATCAAAGTTATTCGGTAATAAAGCCAAGGGATTATCCTGCTTTGTGCAAGTGAGGGATTCTACAGCCTTTTCTTCTGTTTATAAAACATCTCCTGTACATCCCCTAATGGTTCGTGCCTGGCTGCCTGCTTTGTCTGGAGACCTGGGTTTAGCCCGTCGTGTCTCAACGGCACTTCATTGCAACAGCAAGGAAATGCAGTCCTTCACGTCTTCCATTAGGAGAGTCATCAGGCCACTGAAAGAAGAGAAATGCTTTCTGGACACGTGTGTTTAGGAGGGGAGAGGTGGTTTCCAGCCACCGCATTTCCTCACTGCAGAGCATCAGCTAGATCCCAGCTACAAGCACGTTACTCGTCTCATGGCATCTGTTGCAGTAACAGGTGACAAGAGACATTTAAGTGAGCTGCAGCCACATGGTGACGCAGAGTCGATCAGAGGAACGACAGGCTGAGTAAAGCAGTCTCCTGACCTTGCTCAGCTATGGGACAAGCCACTGATTTGGGACAAACTGCTGCAGCTGGAAGTGTGATCAGTAGGGAAATGCAAAGACATTCTCAGATGTTTGGAGGATCCTGACATGGGCCACAAACTGGCACAGAGCTGCGTGAGACAGTCCAGTGCAGAGCCACTAAGATGATGAAGGGAGAGGAGCATCTCCCTGATGAGGAAAGACTAAGGGAGGTGGGTCTCTTGAGCCTGGAAAAAAGGAGACTGAGGGGTGACCCCATGGATGTTGGTTATGGAAAGGGTGGGTGTCAGGAGGATGGAGCCAGGCTCTGCTCAGGGGCACCCAATGATAGGACAAAAGGCATCAAGTGTGAGCTGGTACAAAGGAGGTTCCACATCAGTGTGAGAAGGACCTTCTTCCTGATGAGGGTGACAGAGCCCTGGAAGAGGCTGCCCAGGGGCAGTTGCGGAGTCTCCTTCTCTGGAGATGTTTAAAATGAACATGTTCCTGTGCAACTGGATCTAGGTGATCCTGCTGTGGCAGGAGGACTGCCCTGCACCAAGGTCCCTTCCAGTCCCTAATACTCTGTGATATGGGCCAGATTTGTGCCAATAAAAGACAGGGAGAACCTTCCCAATTATCTTCTAAACAGCAGATTGAGCCCTGTATCACTCTGCAATATTCACCTGTTTGTGCAACAGGCATCTCTTTTCTTTCACAAAACCCAGGCTTTAGTCCCAAACCCTACACTTCACACAAAAAGGAGCTGGGATTGAAAAGACATCTTGTAGAGAAGCCTTTCAACTCAGCACATCTTGCTACAGGCAGCTGAGTTCTTCTTCCTTGCCTCCAAAACAGCCACATGGGCAGACAAGTATCTCAGGTCTGCGCTCTTCAAATCCATAATCTCTTCCTCTGAAGAAGACAGGTCACACCTGACTACTTGACTGTGGTGATTTCCATGCACTTGACTGCAGGAAACAAGAACAAATGAAAGGAAGGTCCTCAAAGTCTACAAGATTTGATTCATTTCAAGCCACTCTTGAAACCAGCAAAACAACAAAAGCATAAAATCCAGAGAGTGTTCTCATGCAGCAGAGTCTGCTGACACCACTTCAGCACCATTGGAATTGTTTGCTGAGCTCGGGAAAGGAAACTGCCTGCCGGTTATTGTGTCGCTTTGCTCTCGTCAAACACCTACATGAAACATGACAAACATGGATTTACTACCAGCAACAACAAACCTGTTCAGCTTTTTCTTGCTCAGCAGAGCTACCTCTCACCAGCTGGAAACAAACAAAAATTAGTCACAGAATCCCACAATGACTGAGGCTGGAGAAGCCCTCTGAGCTCATCCAGCCCAGGACCTAACATTGCCACACTGGCCACACCAGGGCACTAAGGGCCACAGCCAGGCTGGCCTTCAGCACCTCCAGGGATGGGGACTTTGCCACTGGTCTCCTTTTCCATGAGGAAGGGCTTCCTAAAGCACAACATTGCTTCCCTTTGAAGCAATTTTGTGACCATCTTACATCCCATCCTTTTCTGTTTTATAGGATCCAGAGTCGGGTTGATGGTTGGACTCGATGATCCCAAGAGTCTTTTCCAACCCGAATGATTCTATGATGTAATCCCTGCATATCTAAGGCTGGTGGAGACTTCCAGGCTCATCTGATCCAACCCCCTGTTTGAAGCATGAATAACCAGTTATTCCCACTTCTTTGCTTTCAGTAATAACTGCCTTCTTCCAGCCCCTTCTCTTTGATTGAGCTGCAGTCAACTGCAGTGTCAATCTCAAGACTATGTGCTCCGTGTGCATGAAATTGGGGGGTGGGGGGAGAAGGAGCCTACTCAGTAGCTGGTAATGCCAGAGTATGGAGATAATTGAGCAGGCCAGCCCCATTATGTTCTGCCATTGGTGCACTGGTAGCGCTCTCCAGCAATCAGCACTCAATTCTACACCAGGCTTTTTCATGTCAAAGTGACTTTGAGTTAACAGCACTAATGATTCCCACGGTGAGTACCAGTGTTTGAGCTATTCAGGGAAACACTGCAAAGAGGGGGGAAAATAACCTTCTCAGATTCATTTTCCCCCCCTTTTCCCCCTATAAAAATAATTCAAAAAACCCTTCCTGGAGCCCATGAGGCATGCTTTGAGAAACACGATGGCAAGGATCTACATTTTCACTCCGGGCTAATGACAGAGCACTACTGACACTTTAGAAGTAGTTTCACAGTAACTACAGAAGGCTGGTTTTAGGAATTTACTGGGTCTCTCAAGTGACATTTTCTTAGGGAAAGGAAAAAACCAAGAGACTCATTTTCTGTCTGGCTCCAGTAGGCATCGTAAAGCCTAATTTAGGGTAACCTTGCTAGAAGCGCTTCAGTGGTCCACAAAGATGATGAAGGGAGTGGAACACCTCCCTGACGAGGAAAGGCTGAGGCAGTTGGGTCCCTTCAGCTTGGAGAAAAGGAGACTGAGGGTTGACCCCATGAATATGGAAAAGGTGGATGTCAAGAGGATGGAGCCAGGCTCTGCTCAGGGGCATCTAATGGTAGGATAAGGGACAATGGATGTCAGTTGGAATAGGAGGTTCCACGTCAATCTGAGAAGGACCTTCTTCCTGATGAGGGTGACAGAGCCCTGGAAGTGGCTGCCCAGGGGTGGCTGGGGAGTCTCCTTCTCTGGAGACATTTCAAATCCACCTGGCCATGTTCCTGTGCGACTGGATCTAAGGGATCCTGCTGTGTTGGGAGGATTGAACTGGATTATCTTTCAAGATCTCTTCCAATCCCTAATGTTCTGTGGTTCCAAGTCTGAATGCCACCATCTTCCCACTACCTCCACTACCCATCACTGAAGTTGCTCTTCAACCAGGAGTTCACTCCAAAGCTAAAAACAAGCAAAAGGAATTGGTTTTAATTAAAATATTCTTTCATAGCTGATTTAATTGCTAAAATGCAAAGTAGGGCTTGGGTTAACTTAGTGTGTGGTGCCCTCCTATGACACTGGGATATTTTGTCAAGTGTGTAATTGAAACATTCAAATGAGCCCAGAGCAGGGGCTTCCAAATTGGCTGGAAACCCTGAAGAAGATGACTGGCAAAGAGGAACCTCTTGTGTGTCTTTGCAGTCTTTTATGCCTGTTAGATTGTCTGTGTAATTCACTGCAAAAGCACTTCAATGGGGTTCAGAGCCTGTGGAAGTGTTGAACATTCTCACCCTGTCTCAAGGATGTTGAGTTCAGAAATTCAGTTTTTTGCTCTTCAAAACCAGGAAACACAGTTCTGCTTCACTTCTGTCATCTGGGGTGATGAAGGCAGAGGGAAACAGGCGTGTGTGTGCACACATATACCTGGCAAACCAAGAATTTCCACTGTACATAGAAATATTGCCCTATGTGGGAAGAAAAGCAACTTTATTCTGTGCAGCTAGCCAGGAGAACTCACAGAATCCCAGACTGAGGCTGGAGAAGCCGTCTGAGCTCAGCCAGCCCAGCCCAGGATCTAACATCACTCCAGAACCCAGACCAGGGCACTGAGGTCCACAGCCAGGCTTGTCCTTCAACACCTCCAGGGTGGGGACTCCACCACTGCTCTGGGCAGTGCAGTCCAGGCTCTGATCCCTCTTTCCATGAGGAAGGGCTTCCTCACATCCAACCTAACCCTCCCCTGGCAGCTCCAGGCCCTTCCCTCTCGTCCTCTTGCTAGTTGCCCAGGAGAAGAGCCTGACCCACACATTTGCCTTCTTCCTTCACCCCCTACGCAACAATCCTGTAGGATCATTTTTTTGAACTGGAAAATATTGTAGCTGATCTGATCCAAAGAGCATTATGCTCTCCTGAACTCAAACTGTGTTCTAACATAAGAGGTCTGTAGGACCGTTCCCCCCATGAACTTACACTTAGCTCTTATCTCAGTTAAATACTCATCTAAACCCTAGCCCCTGCCTGTCTCAGTTCTGCATCTGTAAGGAAGCAGGAACAACCTTCCCAAGGCTAAGTGTCCTGATGTAGATTAGATGTATTTACTCCTTAGGAAAGCATCTTGTTCTGTTCCTTCTGGACGCAGATTTGTCTACAACCTTAGCAAATCCAAAATACATACATGAAATACAGGCTATGCAAATGTGGACTGGAATGCTGAGCAAGCCATTCCTGTTCTGCTTCTAGGTAAAAAAAACCATGATATCTGTGGTCCAAACACATCACTCTGTTCCAACACATCACTTCATTCCATCTGATGAAAATTGAATGACCGGAGCATAATGAATGGTTGAAACTCTTTCTGTTTAACAAATTGAACTATGCTGAATACTAACCAGCCGTGTGTGGAGCTCATCAATATTAATGGCACCTTCTGAAATGATCGCTTCTTCTTCAGGGGTAGAATGCGTCGGGAAGAAGCCTTGTAAGTCTGACCTTTCAGGGGCAGAGAAGGCTTTCGGGAGAATCCCACGTTTGGGGGAGAATCCCATCTCATGTTTGGGGGAGAATCCCATCTCATGCTTGGGGGAGAATCCCATGTTTGGGAGAGAATCCCATCTCATATCTGGGGGAGAATCTCATCTCATATTTGGGGGAGAACCCCATCTCATATTTGGGGAAGAATCCCATCTCATGTTTGGGGGAGAATCCCATCTCATGCTTGGGGGAGAATCCCATGTTTGGGAGAGAATCCCATCTCATATCTGGGGGAGAATCTCATCTCATATTTGGGGGAGAACCCCATCTCATATTTGGGGAAGAATCCCATCTCATGTTTGGGGGAGAATCCCATCTCATACTGATGTCCAACAGATTTCCTTGGAAGTCTACACTTCATTTTACACCTATGGACTGTCTGAAAATCCCAGCCACCTACCCACACCACAAGTACCCCAGCACCCTTGTAGTCTCTAAAAAGAGAGAAGAGAAATTCATTCTCTTAAATTCAGTTCTAAAAACACCCACCATGCTGAAAGCAGTTGAGGATTGAGTTAAACCATCTTAAACCCCAGCACAGTCTTGCTTCTTGTTCCTTTTGCTTCTTCCTCCTTTTTCTTTTTCACACCCAACATTTTCAAACTGAAGCAGCAAATCAGCAGCTCAATCTCAACATCAATTTTTGCCTGATGAAAGGAGCAGGTTGTTATCCTCATTAGGAAAGAGCAATTCATTTGCATGTCTTCAGGTGCAGTCCTTGAACAGCGATGTAGGACATCATGTTAACAGCAAAGGCAGTGTGTTACCCTAACAATTACTTATTCAGCTCTTCACGTTAAAATGTGCAACAGGAACCATCCAGCATCGTGTGAATTCCTTGAGTGACAGCTTCAGATTACATTGCCATGTCGTGTCCTGACTTTTCAAACAGCTGTGAGTGCGGTTCTGTCATTAAGTAATTGCCAGCAGAAAGTTTGTCGTTGGCTTTTTAACTTTTAATATCTTTCTCCTCTCATCTGTTTATTAGATTAAATTTAAGAAGGGCAAGAGAAACATGAGTCATTAAATCACCTGAAGGTGCTTTCCTGTTTATGAGGCAATAACTGCTTTCCTGGGCTAATAAATCCAAAGCTCACAGCTGAGCATTTATTAGCCTGAGATACAGTTATTGTTAATTGGAATCACCCTGAAGTTGTTATTATAATGAAACTTCTAATGATTAAATATCTGGGAGAAATCATCTGCTTTTCAAGTGTGGGGTTTTTAATGAGAATCCGAGGGGTTTGGACAACACTGCTGTGCTTGGTGGGCTCTGGCCCCAGAGGAAGGTGGTTGTATCCAACTCATCGAGACAGCAACACACGTGTTTGACAAGGACAACTCCATGCTGAGCTGCTCTGCGTATGCATTCATTCATCGCTTACCATCCCTCCTTTCCACCTTGAGCACCACCACCAAGGCTAAGATACTGAGAGATCACAGAACATTAGGGATTGGAAGAGACCTCAGAAGATCATCCAGTCCAACCCCCTGCCACAGCACAGTCAACTAGATCCAGTTGCACAGGAACATGGCCAGGAGGGTCTTAAACATCTCCAGAGAAGGAGACTCCACAACCTCCCTGTTCCAGTGCTCCATCACCACGGAGAAGGTCCTTCTCAGACTGATGTGGAACCTCCTCTGTTCCAGCTCACACCCTTTGCCCCTTGTCCCATCATTAGACGAGCTAACATCTCGTGAAAACCCACAGCTCCGCGCAAAGACCACAAAGACCATTTCCACTCCCTTTAAAGCAAAGGCCACTTCTTCCATTGACTCCAATAAGCAGCAGATGGGGTAGAAAGTGATCTGGCTAAGAGGCATGTAGATGCAGCTGTCATTCTGAAAACTATTAATCCATCTGATTTGCCATTTGGGCAGCTTCAATTCATTTGCCTCGCTGCTAGCCCCTTGGCAAAAACCCCGCGTTCCTATAGCCATTCCTGCCACCACTGCCAAGCAACCATCACCCCAGTTCCAGCAGCTTTTAGGATGAAGAGCACATAGAAATGAACTTTAAAGCTTATACCTCAAAATACTATCCTTTTTTAATTTTCTAATTTAATGTCTTCACAGAACCAAGCTCCAAAACTCATCTATATACCAAGCTTTTAATTTTCCATCACAATTCTTGTTCTTTAAAACTGTCTTTTCTCTATAATGAAGCTTAAAGGCCCTTATTGAGACCGAGCTGGATTCACACCTCTCAAAGAATGAAATACTTCATTCAGCTCTGATCCTGTGAAATCAACTCTCTCAGTTAGGTGGCTGGTTTCCACCTCCAGGCCCCTTGGGAAAATCTAATCCAGGTTTGTTTTGGTACTGAAAAGCTTTGCAGGTTGAACAGAGGAAGCTCATAGCTACCTCTGAAGAACAGCAGCAGAAGGTGGTGGTTTGGAGCAGAACAGACTTGGGTTCTCATTAGGGTTTTGTCTAAACAGGTAAAGCCATGGAGCATACGAAGGAAAAGGGTGATGTGAGAAGGTCCCACTGCTGGGGGTGCTGCAGGTGCCAGGAGATAAAATCATAGAATCATCAAGGTTGGAAAAGACCTTCAAGATCTTCAAGTCCAACCGCCCACCCTACAACCCCCCAACCACTAACCCAGCTCCCCAAACTCCCTGGCTGCCCAGTTGTTGGATGCCTCCAGGGATGCTGCCTCCACCCTGTCCCTGGGCAGCCTGTTACTGGGAAGAAGTTTCTCCTCAGATCCAATCTGAACCTCCCCTGGCACAGCCTGATCCAATTTTCTCTGGTCCTATCCCTAGTCCCTAGGGAGGAGAGGCCAACTCCAGCCTCACTGCAATCCTCCTTCAGGCAGCTGTAGAAAGCAGTGGGGTCTCCCCTCAGCCTCCCCTTCTCCAGGCTGAACAGTCCCATCTCCCTCAGCCTCTCCCCATCAGCCCTGTTCTCCAGCCCCCAAACCATCCCAGTTGCCCTTCTCTTCTCCCTCTCCATCCCCTCCCTGTCCTTCCTGCGCTGCGGTGCCCAAACTGCCCCCAGTACTCAAGGTGCAGCCTCACCAGGACCCAGTACAGGGGCAGGATCCCCTCCCTGCTTCTACTGGTCACACTAGTGCTGATTCAGGCCAGGATGCCGCTGACCTCCTTGGGCACCTGGGCACACAGCTCTGCCCAGCACTAGCTTTTTCTCTGCAGCTCCCCAAAGGAGGCACTCGAGGTCTGAGCACCTGAGAACATCAAAACCAAGGCTGTGTTTGAAAAAAACCACCCTGTGTTAACAATATCTTCAGCTTTGTGATTATTTAACCCAGTCAGCTGCCCGCATGGGCTGCAGGAGGCTCCATCCACAGCTTCAGTGCGATTTCTTCTCCCCAAACACCTCAGAAAGCAGCTTAACCTTGGAAATGCCGCTGCGCTCCCGCGCAGACATGGAGCAGTGTGTTCAGAAAGTGGTAATTAATTTTCTACAGAGGCTGGAATCACTCTGCCTAAAGCACAACCGTTCTGACATTATGAAATGTCACAGTGCAGTTAAAGCACAATTATAAACTAATTCACAGAATAAATCTCATTAGTTTCCTCGGGCCTTATGAATAAACTGAGAGGGAAAAAAAATACCAAAAAAAAAAGGTTCCCATGTTTGACTTTCATCTTGGCTTCCCCTGACTGATCTGCAATCAAAAAGCATCACATTTTCATAATTAGTGATTGTAGGACAAGGGACAACAGATGTGGGCTGGAACACACAAGTCTCCATGTCGGTCTGGCAAGGAACTTCTTCCCAGTGAGGGTGACTGGAGAGCACTGGAAGGGGCTGCCCAGGGAGAGTTGTGGAGTCTCCTTCTCTGGAGATGTTTAAAACTCACCTGTGTGACTGGATCTAGGTGATCCTGCTGTGGCAGGGGGATTGGACTGGATGATCTTTTGAGGTCCCTTCCAATCCCTGATGATCCTATGACTTGGTCTAGGTGATCCTGCTGTGGCAGGGGGATTGGACTAGTTGATCTTTCGAGGTCCCTTCCAGTCCCTAATGATTCTATGACTTGGTCTAGGTGATCCTGCTGTGGCAGGGGGATTGGACTGGATGATCTTCCAAGGTCCCTTCCAATCCCTAATGATTCTATGACTTGGTCTAGGTGATCCTGCTCTGGCAGGGGGATTGGACTGGATGATCTTTTGAGGTCCCTTCCAAACCCTAACATTCTATGATTCAAAGAAGATACTTGAAAGCAGCAGCCAGGTGGACCTGATGGCCGTGTACTGGCTGCATCCAGAGCAAGGACATGTGCCCCCAGTTGACCCAGCACCACAGGACTGGAGCTGTGGGTGCACTTGAGCCTTCCCTGGCTGCATGCTGCCTTAACCCGACGGGTGTCAGCTCTGCTCCGGGAGCTGCAAAAGTGAATTAGCTCACTGCTGGGATCCAGGAAAACAGGCTTCACCTCTCATTACTGGCTTGGAAAACAAACGTCTTCGAAGTGAGCAGTGATTGCAAATAAAGGAATGAGAGACCAGGTCTCCTGGGAGGACACGCTGGGGGAGCTGGTGTTGGCCAGGAGAAGAGAAGGCTCTGGAGAGAGGTTGCTGTGGCCTTTTGATATCTGAAGGGGGCTGCCAGAAAAATGGAATGAATTTTTTGTAAAGCCTCATCGTGATATCATGAGGGGCAACGTCTTCAAGCTGAACTGTAGAAGATTCAGGTTAGAAATCAGTAGATCCCTCCATGGGAGTGGGGCTGAGGCCCTGGAACTGGTAGCCCAGGGAAGTTGTGGCTCCTCCATGCCCAGAAGTGTCAAGGGCAGGTTGGATGGGGCTCTGGGCAACCTGGTCTGGTGAGAGATGTTGCTGCCCATGGCAGGGGATTGATTCTCCTAAAGTCTTTCCGACCGACTTGCTGAAGCGCTTCGGAGCTGAGTAACATCAGGACAACACATCTGTGGGAGAAGCCTCCACAACCTCCCTGCTGGGTTCCACCTGAAAGGACTCATTTCCCCCCCATGGCACCAGCAGACGCGCGCGCCTCGCCGCCTCGCCTTGTTTAAAGACGGATGAACCTGCTGGGTCTGGGAATTTGGCTTTGATTCAATTACTGCTGAGGGCTAAGCTGCTTATCTGAGGCTTAGCTGAGGCTGAGATCCAGCTGGCCCTCACAGCCCAGGTGGCAACTGAAGTTTAGAGTTTGGATCCAGAACTTGGTTCAATCCACTGAGAAGACAAAGGCCAACGGGAGATAGTGATGAAGACCGTCCTGTGGGCTACAGCAGTGGGATGGGGTTTGGAAGGTGAGATTTGGGCTTCTGGTTGTGTTGCAGAGAAATTGTTTCAACTCTGCTTGGCAATTCAATACTACTCAAAGGTAGCCCTCAATTTTTTCTTATAAATCTTTTGCTGAAGAACTTTCACTGATGTTGGAACTTGGTTTAAGGTTGATGGTTGAACTTGACCTTGGAAAACTCTTCAGCCCCAGCGATTCTACGACACCTGCCCACTACCTCTGCAAACACGGAACTCGCGTGTGAAAGTAGACAAATGCTCATCTCTTCTAATTTCACTCTGTATAAAAGCACAAACACAGACCTGGCAGATCTTTATAGCCTCCCAAACCCACCAAATGTTGGACTTGAAGGCAACAGGGATGGTTTACAGCAGGAGAGAACTGCTCAACCCCAAAACTGCAGAGAGGCTGAAATGTCTAACTATGAGGTGGTCATAAACCACTAGCACCACAAAACAGAACCCAAAGGAAATCAGAAGAGGGACGAGTTCATTAAAGAAAGAACATACAATAGTGCAGTGAACAGAACAGGTTTGATGCCCTCTATTACCTGGAATAGTCACATCTGGTTTTGCACCATCTTTGTGGTGTTACTTGTATCAGAATCAAATCCAGTGGTTTGTGAGAATGGTGCCCCCCCCCTTGCGTGCCATAGAATCATCAAATCATCATGGCTGGAAGGGACCTGCTGGATCCTCAGGTCCAACCCTCACCCCAACAGCTCCCTAACCCCCAGACCATGGCCTCAAGTGCTCCAGCTACTCAGTTTTTAAGCACCTCCAAGGATGGGGACTCCACCACCTTCCTGGGCAGCCTGTTCCAGTGCCCAACCAGTCTCTCAGGAAAGAACTTCTTCCTAAGATCCAATCTAAACCTCCCCTGCTGCAACGTGAGGCCATTTCCCCTTATCCTATCTTTACTAATTTGGGAGAAGAGCCCAGCACCAGCCTTGCTACAACCTCCCTTGAGGTGGCTGTAGGGAGCAATGAGGTCTCCTCTCAGCCTCCTCTAGACTAAACAATCCCAGGTCCCTCAGCCAGTCTCCACAGGGCCTGTTCTCCAGCCCTCTCCCCAGGCTTGCTGCCCTTCTCTGGCCCCACTCCACCTCTTCAATGTCCTTCTGATACTGTGGAGCCCAAAACTGGACCCAGTACTCAAGCTGTGGTTTCACGAGTGCAGAGCACAGGGGCACCATCACCTTCCTAACTCCTGTTGGTTGCCCTGTTCCTCATCCAGGCCAGGATGCTGTTGGCTTTCTTGGCCACCTGGGCACCCTGCTGGCTCATGTCATAGTCCATCATACAACGGGGAGTAAACACATCATTGTCTTAAATCATATTGGACATAAGAAGGAGAAGAAATGTAAACCAAATTGTTTAATGCTGTGACACCCTACTTGCCAGGTTTTGTTTCCTCCCCAGTATCCTAATACTTGGATAATTTTTGGCACAGCAAACAGAATCTACAGATTTAAAACCTTGTTAGGCTCTTGTTTATGATTTCTAAAGCAAATTCAATCCATCTGTTAGAGGAAATCATAAAAACCACAACCCAATTTAGTGAGGAGTTGGGTGTTTTTCTTCCTGCAATGGAGAGGTATAAACAGTCCCTCCGAGGCAGAGAGTGGGGAAGTGGCTGCAGAAGATGAACTGACTCATCCCAGGAGCAGCCGCAGAGAACAGAGCTCTCTGCAGCGCTCCAGACACACCCGCCGACGCAGCAGCATCCTGCGTGTCGCTGCGTCTCCGAGGACCGACCGAGGTGCCCTGGGAACTCTCTGCTGTTCCTGGGCCTGGCCCATGGCAACTCAGGAGCTGCAGGTGGTCAAGTTCAGTCAACAGCAGATGATGAGAGAGGGAACTCTTGGGGGAGTCAGACCTGGTGTAGGAGTGCATCAAGGCTGCCCCGGTTAACACCTGATATCAGATGAGTTGGATTTAATTCGGTTTTAGTGGTTTGAGAAGCTTAGAGAGATTTGAGAAGGTTATAATTCAGCCCATACAGCAGTTGTTTTCTGAAGCTGCAGCTCCAGCCTCACTCAGTGGGGCTGCTGCCATCATCTTTAAGTAGGTGGGTAGATCTTATGAATCACAATCTGATCGTTTCAATAGGACTCAAAAACACAAAGTAGGAAAGATGCCTTCAACAACAGAGAGAGAAGTGAGTGCAACCTCAGAAAGCCCTTAAGACAAGGGGAACGCAGCCTGTATCAGGTCTCTTCCAATCCCTGATGTTCTGTGAGTCTGTGATTTGGTTCCTGTGGTGATTTCATGATGCATCTCTGGGAAGAGTCACCAGGAGCTGTAACACGTTCGTCTGCCTCTGTGGGAGCAGAACCCCCGTCTGTTAGAGCAGCGACGGGCAGGTTTCTCACCGCTGTAACAGACCAGGTGAGTCTGATGTTTGCACAAGGAATACTGATTTCCCTGCTGTCTTGAGGAAAATCTGCTGTTTTCATGAAGACTTTTCTAAACCAATAAATCCTGTGCCAGCAAGAGGGCCAGTAAAGATGCACAAATCTTAGTACCTCATCATAATCCTTTGTAATCCCCTTAGAAATACAACCTGCTTACAAGGATGTGCGACTTGTGCTCTGCACAAATATTTCCAGTCTCTCTGGACTAAAGAACTAACTCCAGGGCTTGTGAGCTGCTTTCTGTGCAGCTGAGGAAAAGGCAACAGCTCCCAGGCTGCGGAGACTGCTGCTGCAGCAGCTGCACGTGGCACCTCAGCCACGAGTGGGAACATTTTCTCACACCTGAGGAAATTCACACCTCCAATCCAAGTGTCATAGAATCATTAGGGATTGGAAGGGACCTCCACAGATCATCCAGTCTGATCCCCCTGCCACTGCAGGACCACCTAGACCAAGTTGCACAGGAGCATGGCCAACTGGGTTTTAAATGTCTCCAGAGAAGGGGACTCCAAACCCCCCTTGTTGCTCTACACTGGACATCCTCCAGCAGCTCTGTGTCCTTCTTGAACTGAGGGGCTCAGAACTGGACACAAGACTCCAGATGTGGTCTCACCAGTGCAGAGCAGTGGGGGAGAAGGACCTCTCTCTATCTGCTAACCACCCCCCTTCTGATCCACCCCAGGATGCTGTTGGCCCTCTTGGCCACAAGAGCACACTGCTGGCTCACAGTCATCCTGCTGGCCACCAGGACCCCCAGGTCCCTTTCTCCTACACTGCTCTCCAACAGGTCAGTCCCCAACCCTATCCTGGTACCTGAGGTTGTTCCTGCCCAGATACCAGACTCTACAGTTACCCTTGTTCTAGTTCATTAAATTTCTCCCTGCCCAGCTCTCCAGCCTGTCTGGGTCTTGCTGAATGGCAGCTCAGCCTGCAGGGGTGTCGGCGACACCATCCAGCTCTGTGTCATCAGCAGACTTGCTGACACTGCACCCTGATCCCTCATCAGGCCATTCCACCAGCTACATTTGGTCAGGCAGGGCTGACTGACCTGGGAAGCTCCACAGACCCTTTTCTAACTTCAGATTGGGGATTTAATAGTAATTTCCATGCCTCTGTTGATGTGGCACGAGCTTTCCTGTGCTGCCTACCCCAAAAGACATCTGGGACGGCCCGGAAAAGTCTGTGTCTCATGGAATGAGACCAAGCCTTGACAAATCTTTCTTCTGCTTAAGGATCTGCAATGCAGCTCTCTAGACAAAAAAAAAACCAGCCAGAAGAACCCATAGAACTAGACCTTTCCTCCTGCTAACCACCCCAAGATACTGTCATCTCTGGCCACTTGCTGCCTTTTCTTGACAGTCTTGCACCAATAAAGTCCTGCTGGCACAAATGTCATTCCTACTGGTTTCTTTGTTCCTGTATGGAAATGGACAAACCACCCCAGAGTATCACAGAATCCGAGAATCATTAAGGTTGGAAGAGACCTCCAAGATCATAGGATGTTAGGGGTTAGAAGGGACCCACCATCAACCCAACGCCACCATGTCTATGGTTTGATCTCAGAAAGTTGCTGTCAGAGTCTAATTCTCACATCAGTTGGTTGACTCCCGTTGATGTGGCTTCTTTATGCCACACAAACCAGAAAAACAAAAGGAAACATTAAAATTTAACCAAATAAGTGAGAATCTGAGATGTCCAACCAGCCTCAGCCGATAACCCAGGCTGAGCAAAGTGCTACCAGCTCTACAGGGAGCATAAAAACTGGCCTTGAGCTGCAAAGTTGTGTGAAAGAAATTTGGTTTAAATTCCAGTCTAAGCTTTAGAAAAGTTTGTTCCTTTCCCCTATAGATTTCATGTCTGATGGGGAACCAGTTAATTGACTTTCTGATCCACAAAGAGAAGAAGGGGGAACAAGATAATCCTCCACCGGCAGGAGGAGGCTGATGGCAAGTGCAAAGGTAATTAATTTATCTTCAAAGTCAAGAGAGATTCCTGCTCTGGGGGAACTGCATAATGACCACTGCGAGGAGAGCTGCTGCAGGCAGCGCTATCGACGAACCTGTCCTGCAGATGTAAACCCACACTCAGAGCTGACAGGACAGCTGATGCAGACCAGCAGAGCTTCGTGGCTGGAGCCCACTGGCATCAGCTGAGCATCCAACCCCAAACCCGCTGCGGGGAAATAGGTTGGTGGAGCTGCACCTCAACAATTAGACCAGGTTTTCTCTCTTGCAAATTTCTTCCAGCCATCACGTGAACTGAGGTCAGCTCCCGTGTAAATAATTTCCTTGATGAGCAGATGTTAATTGGAGTCACCAGGCTGCTGCCTTTTTTTCCTCCCCGAAGTTTGTTATCAATCACATGAATCAAGGTCAGGAATGGACCAAACAAACGAAGCCCAGAGCAGATAACCCAGCAGTCAGGGGTGCTGAGAGATTGATCACAGAGTTATTGATGCTGGAAAAGACCTCTAAGGCCATCAAGTCCAGCCGGTGACTAAGGTCTCACCTTTAAAGCATCTGACACTTTAAACAGCAACAATGCTGCTCGTCCTTAAATGAAGGAATCAACTTGCTCAATGATATT
>VXBP01007263.1:283568-316337 GCA_013400115.1 Rhinopomastus cyanomelas | reverse complement strand
CTGTGCGCACTGGCCTGCCCGTTCCGCGGCCTCGAGAGCAAGTCAGACCGTCTTCTAACTCCCGTAAACGTGCTTTAGGTCCAAGGGTTCAATTTCTGTCTGCAGGAGCTAGTTACTGATTGATGATTCATTTGCAGGCCTCATAAACGGGATTTGCTCTCTCTGTCACTCCTTGGTTGGTTTTTTTGATTAATTAGTGTGTGGGGTGTAAAAAAAGTCTTCGAGTTCTTCTAACTGTGTTGAAGGTTCCTGAGCAGCAGAGCTTTGCAGAGCTGCTGCTGAAGCAACAGAGAATGTGCTAACAGCAACTCTGAGCAGCTTTCCCAGACAAGTAAACAGTCACCAGATCCTGTGATTCAACTCTGAAAGCAGAAGCAAAGGTCGAGGCTTTGGTTTTGCCAAGAAGCAATAAGAAGAGCCAAACTCATGGTGGTTTCCTCCTGGAGGAATCCAGAGATGAGGAGAGTCTTTCCTGGCATTAGAGAGAAAGGTTGTGGGAAATCAGTGTGACAGAAAGCAAGGGCAGCCTCTGTAGGAACAAGAGGGGATAAGCTCTTTACAGTTCCCAAGCTGAGTTTTACATACTTGAACTCTCTCTGTAGTGGCTTTCTTCAGTCCTAGTCTGATACGTGCTCCAAGACATGAGTGTCCCAAGCAGCCTGGGCAGGACTGCTTGTGTACAGTGCAGAGGACAGGAGGTGCTGGCTCCTCTGTGATCAAGTAGCTCTTTGGTTGTCCAAACCTAGTCTGAAGTGCTCTATTACATTCGGATACAAAAGGAAAAGGTTTTATTTTACCCTGTCTCTCCTTCACACAAGACGTACGATTCCTTGAGTTTGAAAACATGTTGATGGTCTGGAAAATGATTGTGGGAAATGAATGGGTTTGTGTTTGTTTCTTGTGCAGGCCTGGCAGGATGCTGGACTTGCCCTGTCCACAACCAGCAATGAAGCCTGTAAACTGTTTGACGCTGTGCTGACCCAGGTATGACCAAAAAGAGTGAGAAAATTGGATTTGAAGTGATTTATGCATGGAACAGTCTTTGCTGTAGTTGAGGTTTAAATTTCTTACCAGCTGAGAGAGCCTTACAGTATCACAGTATCATCAAGGTTGGAAGAGACCACACAGATCATCAAGTCCAACCTGTCACCACAGAGCTCAAGGCTAGACCATGGCACCAAGTGCCACGTCCAATCCTGCCTTGAACAGCTCCAGAGTTGGCGACTCCACCACCTCCCTGGGCAGGCCATTCCAGTGGCCAATGACTCTCTCAGTGAAGAATTTTCTCCTCACCTCAAGCCTCAACCTCCTCAACCAGGAGCTGAGCCATTAGTGCAGCAAAAGGCTGTGCTGGGTGCTGCAAGTGTGGGGAAAAACATCAGTTAGCATGTTGACCCTGCTTGACACTGAAGAATCAACCAATTGACAAACACCACACAGAGAGACAGAATCACAGAACATTAAGGAGTGGAAGGGACCTTGAAAGATCATCCAATTACTCCCCCTGCCACAGGAGGATCGTGTAGATCAAGTCACACAGGAACATATCCAGATGAGTTTTAAACGTCTCTAGAGAGAAGGAGACTCCACAACCCCCCTGGGCAGCCTGTTCCATTGCTCTGTCACCCTCACTGGGAAGAAGATCCTTCTCATATTGATGTGGAACCTCCTCTGTTCCAGCTGACACCCACTGCCCCTTGTCCTGTCATTAGATGATGCTGAGCAGAGCCTGGCTCCATCCTCCTGACACCCACCTTTCACATATTTATCAACGTTAATGAGGTCACCCCTCAGTCTTGACTTGCTTACTTTTCAATTTTAAATGCCCAGGAGAACAAAAAAAAGCCAAATATCACTGGGGATTCCTCAACCCTTTCTCTCTGTGTGTCTTACAGTATGCAACCTGGACCAATGATGAGAGCCTTGGAGGTATTGAGGGATGTATCTCCAAGTTGAAAGCAGCTGATCCGAATTTCAGTGAGTATTTACCTTCAGCTCTTAGCCTGAAGAGATCTAGATAATATCTGGTGTCTTGGTGTTTTAGTTTATGCCAGAGGAAGGTTGGGGCTGATACAATTGTGTGAAACTTTGTCAGAATCTAGAGCAAGCTGGAATGCTTTTGTGTGATTCTTTAATTTAAAAGGATGATTAGGGGACAGGCAACGAGGCCGCGAATAGGTCTGGAAAACAGGGCCTATGAGGAGAGGCTGAGGGCACTGGGGTTACTTATTCTAGAGAGGAGGAGGCTGAGAGGGGACTTTATTGCTCTGTGCAGCTGCCTGAAGGGAGGTTGTGGTGGCGCTGCTGCTGGTCTCTTTTCCCAATTTCCTTGTGATAGGACAAGAGGAAATGGCCTTAGGTTCCATCAGTGGGGGTTTAGAGTGGATCTTAGGAAGAAGTTCTTTCCTGAGAGGGTGGTTGGTCACTGGAACAGGCTGCCCAGGGACGTGGTAGAGTCCCCATCCCTCAAGGTGTTTAAAAACCAAGTAGCCAGAGCACTTGAGGCCATGGTCTAGGGGTTAGGGAGATGTTGGGCTGAGGGCTGAACTTGATGATCCTGGCAGTCCTTTCCATCCATGATGATTGTATGATTCTATGACTGAAGCACCTGCCTTATGAAGAGAGATTGAGAAACCTGGGGCTTTTCAACTTGGAGGGAGAAGAAAAGTTACGACCAGACTTAATCACTGTCTAGAAATCCATGAGGGCTGGGTGTCAAGAAGAAAGAGACAAGCTCTTTTCACTTGCACCCCGGGATAGGACAAGGGGCAGCAGGTGTCAGTAGGAGCACAGGAAGTTCCACCTCAACATGAGGAAGAACTTCCTCACTGTAAGGGTCACAGAGCCCTGGAATGGGATGCCCAGGGGGGTTGTGGAGTGTCCTGCTCTGGAGACTTTCCAGACCTGTCTGGATGGGTTCCTGTGTGACCTGCCCTAGGTTCTATGGTCCTACTCAAGCCAGGGGGACCTCTGTGACCCCTGGAGGTCTCTTCCAACCTCTAACAATCTGTTCATCTGTTTATTTAACATTCCTATCACAAAAATCCTCTAAGAACTTCAGGCTTACGAGACTTTCCAGATTCCCGTGAGTACAAGTCAGTTGCTTGAAAGCAAACAACTCCCTGTCACAGTTATGCAGCAGTGGATGTACTGCTGTTCAGCTCAGCCTGTGTTGTGTTTTCTTTCTGTAGCCATGGGCCATGTTATTGCTAATGGTCTGGAGCTGATTGGCGCTGGAAGTTCCGTGCGGCTCAACAAGGAGTTGGACAGAGCGATGAAAACGATGGCGACGCTTTCGAAATCACAGCAACTGACTGAGCGGGAGAAGCTGCACGTGGCGGCCCTGGATCTGTTTGCCAGCGGGTAAGTCCTCTGTCATCCAGTTGAAAGGCACCTGAAGAGCTGTAGCTGCCACAAGTAGATGCGATGGCTGATAGTTGTGTTGCCTGACTGCAGCTGACATCTAGCAGAAGATCAGGGTGAGATGTCAGTGCTTGTTCTTGAGTTTATCTCTCTAGTATGTTAAGTGGAGTGACTCACTGGTGACCAGCTACACCGGAGGGGAAGTGCTTGCTCTGTTGACACAACTTCCTATCATTAAGCATTCCATGTTGGAAGTGACCTCCAAAGATCATCTCGTCCAATCCAACCTCCAAGAGCAGGACCACCTAGACCTAGATTTATAGTTTCAACTTCATTAATTTTCCTGGTGTGTTACAGTGACTCACTGTAACCCAAGGACATTTCTTTCTGGTTTTCTGGAAGGTGCTCAGAGAAAAAAGCATAGAACCATAGAATCATTCAGTTTGGAAGAGAATCTTGGGATCATCAAGTCCAACCATCAACCCTACTCTACAAGTTCACCCCTAAACCAGATCCCTCAGCACTAGATCTAAGTGACTTTTACACTCATCCAGGAATGGGGACTCTGCCACCACCCTGGGCACAGCTATTGCTTTAAAAAAGAAGAGAAGAAACTTAATTTCCTTCAAGGAAGGAAAAAGCAACAAGTAATTTAATGTTGACTTTCCTGTTCTTGACGGGTTTAGAATTCAGTAAAGGCAGGTATGTGGCCTTCTCTCAGCAATCAAAACACTCTGTTATGTTTATCTCTAGGCAGCTTCCAAAAGCCTGTGAACAATGGGAACAGATTCTGCAGAACCACCCAACTGACTTGCTAGCCCTCAAATTGTCCCAGGATGCTTATTTCTACCTGGGGCATCACATACAGATGCGAGATTCTGTCGCCCGGGTTTATCCTTTCTGGACACCTGATGTCCCACTGAGCAGGTGAGCCAAGCTTCCTTTGGAAAATTGTTCTACCTCTGATGTGTGTGTACCTGGCTCAGGCTCATCTGAATCACAGCATCACAGAACAGTAGGGGTTGGAAGGGACCTCGAAAGATCATCCAGTCCAATCCCCCTGCCACAGCAGGATCCTCTAAACCAAGTCCCACAGGAACACATCCAGGTGGCTTTTAAAACATCTCCAGAGAAAGAGACTCCACAGCCCCCCTGGGCAGCCCCTTCNCTTTTACACTCATCCAGGAATGGGGACTCTGCCACCACCCTGGGCACAGCTATTGCTTTAAAAAAGAAGAGAAGAGACTTAATTTCCTTCAAGGAAGGAAAAAGCAACAAGTAATTTAATGTTGACTTTCCTGTTCTTGACGGGTTTAGAACTCAGTAAAGGCAGGTATGTGGCCTTCTCTCAGCAATCAAAACACTCTGTTATGTTTATCTCTAGGCAGCTTCCAAAAGCCTGTGAACAATGGGAACAGATTCTGCAGAACCACCCAACTGACTTGCTAGCCCTCAAATTGTCCCAGGATGCTTATTTCTACCTGGGGCATCACATACAGATGCGAGATTCTGTCGCCCGGGTTTATCCTTTCTGGACACCTGATGTCCCACTGAGCAGGTGAGCCAAGCTTCCTTTGGAAAATTGTTCTACCTCTGATGTGTGTGTACCTGGCTCAGGCTCATCTGAATCACAGCATCACAGAACAGTAGGGGTTGGAAGGGACCTCGAAAGATCATCCAGTCCAATCCCCCTGCCACAGCAGGATCCTCTAAACCAAGTCCCACAGGAACACATCCAGGTGGCTTTTAAAACATCTCCAGAGAAAGAGACTCCACAGCCCCCCTGGGCAGCCCCTTCCAGTGCTCTGTCACCCTCACTGGGAAGAAGTCACTAGTTTTGTCATTCTGCAAGCTTGACCCCTCATACCTTGCTTTAGATTAAATCTAGTTCTAAATGGTTTATGCAGTGTTTTTCCCTCTTGCTTAGCTACGTGAAGGGCTACTACGCTTTCGGACTTGAGGAAACAAACCTGTTTGATCGTGCTGAGAAGGTCGCCCTTGAGGTAAGCTTCAGGCTATTACTGCTTAAGTTTTAGAATTTTTAAGCATGTTCACAGAATCCNGAACCTTTCTCCATCTGCTAACTACCCCCTTTCTGACCCAGGCCAGGATGCTGTTGGATTCCACACCATAGTGCCTGGCAGATAAACATTTCTCCTTCAAGAACGTGGCCAGCTCTGCGTATTCAGCAAATTCCTCTTTCTTGTTCCAACAAGCAGCAGACAGGATAAAATGTGCCTATCAGAGGGGTTTTCTGAGACACCAGGCATTCTCCTAAGTGAGTCAGGAAAACACAGTCAAGGTGAAAATGCCATTCATGGCATAGATTTGGAAATCTAAGGAATAGCTATAAATATCAGAAGGAACTTCCTCCCAGTGAGGGTGGCAGAGCACTGGAACAGACTGCCCATGGGTCTCTTTCACTGGAGATGTTTCAAACCCACCTGGACATGTTCCTGTGTGACTTGGTCTGGGGGATCCTGCTGTGTCAGGGGGATGGGACTGGATGATCTTTCAAGGTCCTTTCCAGTCCCTAATGTTCTGTGATTCTGTGAATGGATCATGCTTGTGCACACAGTTCTTCCAAGGCTGGTACTGATGCAATTCCATGAAATAAAACCTGCATTTTGAAGTTTTCAAAGTGTTCTGCAGCCCATAAACATCCTCTTTCTTTTCTGTCCAGTCTTCCTGACTGGAGTTGGTTGGACTGGTACAAGGGTGGTATGCTGGAGGTAAACAGTGGTCTCTTGTTTCTTTGTCAGCAGTAGTAAATCTCGTTCCTTGCAAGTTTCTCTGCTTCACTGAGTTTTCCCTTCTTCCCCCTAGGCTTTGGCCATCAATAAGATGGATGCATGGTCTGTTCATACTATCGCTCACGTGAATGAAATGAAAGCAGAGGTGAATAAAGGGCTGAAATTCATGAAGGAAACAGAAATGAACTGGAAGGTAAGTGTTCTTGTAGCAGCTCTGAAAGAGCTCCACCTGGACGTGTTCCTGTGCAACTTGGGCTGGGTGATCCTGCTGTGGCAGGGGGATTGGACTGGATGATCTTTCGAGGTCCCTTCCAATCCCTGATGTTCTGGGAGTCTGTGATTCTCAAGCAAAGTTGTTTATTGCTGTGATGCAGTTCCTCCCTGCAGATGTCTTAGAAGCAATGCAAAGCTCATGTATGAAAAGAAATCATAACTTGAGGTGTTGTCCCTGCTGCTTTTGGAGCAAGAGACAGGTGAAAATGGCACGTTGTGAGGGACAGAATTTGGTTGAACAGGTTGCTCAGGTGGCCAAGAAGGCCAGTGGCATCCTGGCCTGCATCAGGAACGGGGTAACCAGGAGGAGGAGGGAGGTGATGGTGCCCCTGTGCTCTGCACTCATGAGTCTGCACCTTGAGCACTGGCTCCAGTTTTGGGTTCCACAGTATCAGAAGGACATTGAGGAGCTGGAGCGGGGCCAGAGAAGGGCAGTGAGGCTGGGGAGAGCTCTGGCAAACAGGCCCTGTGAAGAGCAGCTGAGAGAACTGGGGTTATTTAGTCTAGAAAGAGGGTGCTGAGAGACCTTCTTGCTCTCTACAGCTACCTCAAAGGAAGGTGTAGTGAGGCTGCTGCTGATCTCCCAAATTACTAATGAGAGGAAATGGCCTCAAGTTGCATCAGGAGAGGTTTAGATTGGATCTTAGGAAGAAGTTGTTTGCTGAGAGGGTGGCTGGACACTGGAACAGGCTGCAGTTACCTCAGTTGCTCAGGTCTGGTTTGTGATTTAATATTAAACAAGTAAAGGTTTCCATAATAGTTACCTTTGCACGGTGAAGCTCTGACATTCACAGGGCACCTGGCTGACAACCGGCTGAACGGGAGCCAGCAGGGTGCTCAGGTGGCCCGAAGGGCAAGTTCTGTTGTAAGTAATACTTGGTCGTCTGTCTGTTTTCCAGAAGAGTGATATGCTTGCTTGCCACAACTACTGGCACTGGGCTTTACACTACATTGAAAAGGTAGGAGGTGTTTGCATGTAAATGTTGTGTGGGCCAGAGAGGTCATCGGTCTGATGTCGTTTACAAGGATTTGCAGGACAGCTCTTCAGCTGTTTGGAGGGATGTTTTTCTGTTTACTGAGGGATGCCCTCAGTAAATTTGCAGATGACACCAAGTTGGGTGGGAGTGTTGATCTGCTGGAGGGGAGGAAGACGCTGCAGATTGATCTGGACAGGCTGGGTCAGTGGGATGAGGTTCAACAGGGCCAAGGGCAGGGTCCTACACTTTGGCCACAAGAACCCCCTGCAGCTACAGACTGGGGGTGAGTGGCTGGAGGGCAGCTGGGCAGAGAGGCACCTGGCAGGACTGGGAGACAACTGCCTGAACAGGAGCCAGCAGGGTGCCCAGGTGGCCCGGAAGGCCAATGGCATCCTGGTTTGGATGAGGAATAGTGCGGCCAGCAGGACTAGGGACATCATTCTGCCCCTGGACTGGGCGCTGGAGAGACCTCCCCTCAAGTACTGAGGGCAGTGCTGGGCCCCTCACTTCAAGAAAGAGATGGAGGGGCTGGTGCAGGTCCAGAAGAGCAACAAGACCGGGCAAGGGCCTGAAGGGAAAGTCTGATGGGGAGAAGCTGAGGGAGCTGGGAACATTTAGCCTAGAGAAGGGAGGACTCAGTGAGGACCTTCTCCCTCTCTCCATCTGCCCAAGGAAGTGGTGGCTGCCCCATCCCTGGCAGTGTTGAAGGCTAGTGAGGGTGCAGTGGGGTTGGAACTGGGTGTCCTTTAAGTCCTCTTCCAACCCTGGCTATTCTGTGATTGTTATAAACATACTGATTATTCTGCCTAGTAAATCCTGGTTTATCTTAGACTCCATTATTTCTCTGACTACCTCAAGTTTTCTTTTACTTGGTTTGTTTTGATCAAGTCGTAAGGCAGGTGTGAAGGAATGTTGTGCTGCCTGAGACGCTCTGGTTACTGCGCGTGGATGTTAGTCATGCACTCTCCTGTGCTTTCACAGGGTGAATACGAGGCTGCCTTGACGATTTATGACACTCACGTGAGTAGAGGCATTTGTTTCTTTGCTGAGAACATGCTTTAGGCCATGATCAATGCTTTCTTCTTTCTGTTTGATACCAAAACCTAGCACAGTGGGCCTGATACCCACTGTCTCTACAGCTCCCTGAAAGGAAGGCTGGAGTCAGGTTGGGGTGGGGCTCTTCTCCCAGGCAACTAGCACCAGCATGAGAGGGCAGAGCCTAAAGCTGCCAGGGGAGGGTTAGGTTGGATGTTAGAAAGCTCTTCCTCATGGAAAGGGTGATCAGAGCCTGGACTGGACTGCCCAGGGCAGTGGTGGAATCCCCATCCCTGGAGGTGTTGAAAGACAGCCTGGCTGTGACCCTGAGTGCCCTGGTGTGGCCACTGTGGTGATGTTAGGTCCTGGTGTGGGCTGGATGAGGTTGGATGACTTTTCCAGCCTCGATACTTCTGTGATTCAGGAAAGATGCAATTAGAGCTGTTGTGTTTTTGATTTAATAAAACATTAAAATTCATGTTCTACTGTACAAGTAAGTGTTATTATCTAACTAAGCTCCCACTGGCAGATCAGTTGTGAAGCTAATGAATGCCTGTGATTACAGATTGCTCCCCGGTGTCTCTCTAGTGGAAGCATGCTGGACGTAGTAGATAACTGTTCAATGCTGTACAGGCTTCGTCTGGAAGGTAGGATATCCACCTGCCATTCTTTCTGAAACCCACCTGGCCATGTTCCCGTGTGACTTGGTCTCGGTGGTCCTGCTGCGGCAGGGGGATTGGACTGGATGATCTTTTCAAGGTCCCTTCCAATCCCTAGTGTTCTGTGCCTCTTGATGAAGGTATCAATCTTGCCACATCACAGCATGTTTTCTTGAGCTTCGGAGGAGGGTTGTTTATGTTAAGTGACTACAAGGACATGAACTCATGCTGTGCACTTGTTATTTTTCCTGAGAAATACACTTTTGACCCTTAGGAGTAAACGTTGGAGACAGGTGGAACAACGTTCTGAAGCTTACAAAGATGCACGCCAAGGATCACGTTCTTCTCTTCAATGACGTGCATGTCCTGATGTCCTCGCTCGGAGCCAAAGACCACAAAACCACTGACGAGCTTTTAACAACTCTTCAGGACCTTGCCAAGTAAGGAAGTGAACTGCTGTAGTCAACACATACTGAATTGGAGGTGTTGAAGGCCAGCCTGGCTGTGGCCCTTGGTGCCCTGGTCTGGCCGATGTGGTGATGTTGGGTCCTGGGCTGGGCTGGAGGAGCTCAGAGGGCTTTTCCAGCCTCAGTAATTCTGTTAATCAATCATTTTCAATCACATAATTTGTGGTACTGCTAAAGCAACCATGGAGAATATTTTGCTTTCAGATTAAATGGATGATCTTTTGAGGTCCCTTCCAATCCCTAATGATTCTATGATTCTATAAATTCTTAGAAAAATGTGACTATTTAGTTACTTCATCTATGATGACTTTGGGCTGCCCAGGGGGGCTGTGGAGTAGTCTTCTCTGGAGACACTTCAAACCTGCCTGGACATGTTCCTGTGCAAACTTGGTCTGGGTGATCCTGCTGTGGCAGGGGGATTGGACGGGATGATCTTTCGAGGTCCCTTCCAATCCCTAATGGGCAGCCCATTCCAGTGCTCTGTCACCCTCACTGGGAAGAAGTTCCTTCTCGTTTGCACAGTAAAAACACCCAAACAACCCTGTCTGCCGGCAGTGAGGGGCTGGCACTTGAATCTGCACATTCATAATTAACCTCTTTCTCCTCCTACAGAGCACCTGGTGAAGACCATCAGCTTGCCCTGGCTCCTAGTGTGGGGTTGCCACTGTGCCAGGCTTTTGTTGAGTTTGAAAACGGGAATTGTGACAAAGCTGTGGAGCTGCTGTACCCCATCCGTTACCAGCTCATCCAAATAGGAGGCAGCAATGCTCAGGTAAGGGAGATGATGCTCAGGTAGGTTTAGACTTGATATTAGAACAAGAGGGAAGGGGTTCAAGCTACAACAGGGGAGGTTTAGACTAGATATTAGGCAGAATTTTTTCCCAGCAAGGGTGGTCAGGCTCTGGAATGGGCTTCCCAGGGAGGTGGTTGAGTGGCCATCCCTGGATGTGTTTGAAGATGGTTTGGATGGGGTGTTGAGGGATGTGGTTTAGGGGTGGACTTGTAAGGTAGGGCAGATGGTTGGACTTGATGATCCCAGGGGTCTTTTCCAACCAGAGTGATTCTGTGATAATAAAAAGAGATTGGGTTTTGTTGCCGCTTAACCCTCTTTCAGTTGCTCCTCCTCTTTCAGTTGCTCCATTAAGCACTTAAATCCTCAGCAACCCTTCATTCTTAGAAAGTTCTAAGCTCACCTGCACTTGCGACTCCATCCTCTTTGCAAAAGCTTTCGACAGTGTTAGCTCTTTAGTTTTACTCACTGGTGATGTTTCCTTCCTCAGTGAAAGAAGCAGAGCATCGTAGCCAGATGTACTTCCTAAGTTACTTAGTGCTTTGCGTTTTTGCCGACTTCTATTTTTCAGAGGGATGTTTTCAACCAGCTGTTGGTTCACGCTGCTTTAAATTCGAAATCACAAGCCAATCGGAACCTCGCGGGGTGAGTAGCTTTCCTGAGTCAGCACTGGTGGAAGTGGAGCTGTGAATCCATGGGTGTGCGCAAGCCAACACATCACAGAATCATGAAACATCAGCCTGCCCAGGGAGTTGTGGAGTCTCCTTCACTGGAGGTGTTTAAGACCCGCCTGGACGTGTTCCTGTGTGACTTGGTCTAAGTGATGCTGCTCTGTCAGGGGGATTGGACTGGATGATCTTTGAGGTCCCTTCCAATCCCTAATGAATCTATGATTCGAGATCGAAAGATCATCCAGATGGAGTCTGAGCTTTTCTCCCAGGCAGCCACTGCCAGGATGAGAGGGCAGGGCCTGAAGTTGTGCTGGGGAAGGGTTAGGTTGGATGTTAGGAAGCCCTTCCTCCCAGAAAGGGTGATCAGAGTCTGGACTGGACTGCCCAGGGCGGTGGTGGAGTCCCCATCCCTGGAGGTGTTGAAGGACAGCCTGGCTGTGGCCCTTAGCACCCTGCTCTGGCCAATGTGGTGATGTTAGGTCCTGGGCCGGGCTGGATGAACTCAGAGGGCTTTTCCAGCCTCAATCATTCTGTGATTTGCAGTCTCTGTCAGTGCTGAAAACAATACTCTTCTGCCCAAAGTTCCTGGGAAGGCCAAACATTTCCAGTAAGGGAGATCAGCACCTCAGAAGGAGATGCAGGTTCCCTTCTCTGACGTGGATGCTGCTGGTGATCTTACAGGAGAATGCTGTTGTACCCACGAGCTTGTCACTCTCTCCTGCTTCTTCTTCTTCCTCAGGTGCCTTCTGAGAGAACGTGATGTGATCAGACCGAAATCACCGATGACGGAGCGACTGATTAGGAGGGCAATGGCAGTTCATTCAGTGGCATAAGGCACCTACGCAGCAATAACCTTCCCAATCAAAGTCTGGGTGCAGGGAGTGGAAGGATGAGGTAAAAGTACCCTGTGAGTCAGAGCTCTGGTGACACTTTCCTTAAAGAAAATGCAGCTTTGGTGTTTCAGGTTTTATCTGGGGTGATTCCACAAGGAAAGGAGAAGGTAACTTGCTGATAGTGCATCCTGAGACACCGTTTTACTGCTGTATTTTCCTGAAAGGTCCCTCTGACCCTGCTTCTGTGCAGGGATGTCTCAGCCATTCATTGGACTATTTTGTTACTTCATTAGGAGGTTCAGGAATTAGTCAACTACTGAAACAGGCCTTTTAAACTCACCTCATAGGAAAGTGTGGGGCTGGAGCCAGTGCATAAGGCATAAGCTGGATTCCACATCTAGCTCCCAGTCCCTGCAGGCAGGAGTCACAGACTCTACCATTCAGGTTCTATTTCAGGTGCCTCTTTAAAATCACAGAATCAGAGATCATTAGGGACTGGAAGGGATCTCAGAAGATCATCCAGTCCAATCCCCCTGCCACAGCAGGATCCCTTAGACCAGGTCACACAGAAACATAACGAAGTGTGTTTTAAATGTCTCCAGAGAAGGAGACTCCACAACCCCCTTGTGGCCCCTTCCAGTGCTCTGTCACCCTCACAGGGAAGAAGTTCCCTCTGGACCTTCTGCATTGCCCCTGGAGTTCCTGCATTGAGAAATAAGACTTGGAAGTGCCTTGCTGCCACCCTTCCTCTCCCAGCCTTCGCTTGAGAATAAAATCATCTACTTTTAAATGAATGATAATTTGTGAATCCAGAAAAGAGCAGGTCCCCTTTGCTGCAGCCTCTTTCTTCCTGTGGACAGTTGTAGTCCCAGCTTCTTCAGCTTCATCAGAGCTTTATTGCTCTGGCCCTGGCTGTGATTTTACTAAGATTACTAGATACACTAGATTTTTTACTCTTATGCAGTGCATGTCAAGCAGTTGAGCCTTATTTCCTCAAGGACTAGAATGTATTTCGTTAGGGAACAAAAGCCCGAGGAATCTGCTGGTTGCTGGTGAATCTCATCATTTGTATGAACCCTCAATACACAACAAATACATCTGCAGTCCTTAAGTGATTGGGAATTGTGTCTCCTTTGCATCAGTAAATCAGAGGCTGTTGAGCAGGAGGTGTGTGACTGCTTTGCATGTCTCAGTGAAGCTTTGAAATGGGTTTGTCAGCTTGATTCCATAACCCTTTGTGTGTGTGTGTGTGTGTGCAGCAACTTTGATTCCATGAATGCATCTACAAGCTTTTGCATTCCACCAGTCGTGTGCGTAGAGAGCAGCCCATGAACGAGAGCTTCTGTTTATCTGGCTTATCCTGCCTTTCTTTTTATCAACAAGTATTGAACTATCCTGTCTTGCTTCCCCAGGCTCTGCTTAATCAGTTTCAGTTGCCATTATGGAAAAGAATTAACAAGCAGGTAATTTTTGGCTGGGGGGATAACAGGAGAGGAACAATCCCAGAACATTAGGGATTGAAAGGGACCTCGAAAGATCATCTAGTTCAATCCCCCTGCCACAGCAGGATGAAACTTCTTTACAGTCAGGGTTATTAACTATTGGAAGGGGATGAGGCTCTGGCCAGCCTGGTCTAGGGTGGGGTGTCCCTGCCCGTGGCAGGGGGAGTTGGAACTGGATGATCCTCTGGTCCCTTCTAACCTTCACTGACTCCATGGCTTGGTCTAGGCGATCCTGCTGTGGCAGGGGCAACACTGGGGCGGCAGGGGGAGGTCACTTGAGTAACTGGAGTTCCCGGAGCAAACGCAGGCCGTGCCTTTAGCAAAAGCATTTTTGGCCTGTTCTGAACAGTCCAAAGCCTTTAATCAGGCTCTGCATAAGGCCACTGACCGAGGCAGACCCAGCAGGGCAGCTCAGACCTTGCTTTTAGCCGAGCCAGCAATCTAAGAGAAGTGGGAGCAGCGTGTGGTAGCGTGACCTCGGACCGGGCAGGACTTGAACCAGGGACCTGGCGCTGTTTCCACAGACATGTGACAGCTGGATAGCCCTTCCCCTAATCCTAGTCACCAAAGGAATTTTCAGAATTGGGAACAAGTTTTGCTCTGGGGCTTCTGGTGTTGCCAGCTTTCGGGTGTTTTCTACAGCCAGCTACAGCTCTGCCTCTCACAGCTTGCTGGTTGTTCGGGATGACTGACACACAGTTCATTTGCCACTTATTCTCTCTGTCTGTGTCTGTCTGTCTCCATCTCCCCTCTATCTCCCCCCCATCAATCTCTCTCTCCCCATGTGTCTCTCCATTTCCAGCCCTGTCGCTCTCTCTATCTGCAGCCCTCCCTCTCTCCATCTCTCTCCCTCCCCCTCCATCTTTCTCCCTCCCCCTCCATCTCTCCCCGTCCATCTCTCTCTCCGTTTCTGTCTCAACAGAGTGGGATATAGTTTTTGTGGCATTAAGAGTGTGTCAGGCTTCACCTCCACCAGGAGATGGGGCAGGGAGAAAGCAGCTGGTGGGGGGTGAAAGGCTCCTGCTGTGACTTTTCTATCTTTTAAAACCCCTTCTTTACTTGTTCATAAATTCCTTATCTCTAGAACAAGCCCCCAGATTTCGCTTTCCACCGTGAGGAATAAGCAGCAGCAGGACACAGTGACAACCCAGTGCTGTTACCACACAGAGCCCGTTTGAGCTGAGACCGCAGCAATCTCACTAGGCAGCGATAGGATTGCCAGGGACAAGAACAGTTTCTGCTGGGAGTCATTGGGACTGACAACAACCAACCTCTAAAACTCTGTTGCTTATGGTGAAAACACACCCCATCAACATCAGTGGGGTCACCCCTCAGTCTCCTTCTTTCCAAGCTCAAGAGATCCAGCCCCCTCAGCCTTTCCTCATCCTCCCTTCATCGGAAAGCGAGACCCTGAGCGCACGTGTCCCACTCACCAGGTCTGTTCGGTTGTGCCGTACGGAAACAAACTGCGGGCCAACAAGTGGGTGAGAACAGGCTTTATTGGCGAGAACAGCAACACTCAGCGAGTCAGGATAAAACAGCTCTTAAAAAGTGGTAAAATCATCCCCTCCCAACGCGTTACTGCTGCACGGCTCCGTTCTAAAATAGTCTCTTCCGTAACATTTCGTCGTGTTGTGTGTTTACCCGGCCTCTTAGTAACTTGCAGGCTTTGAGACTGCGTGTGGTTGACAGGCTTGTACTGAAGATGCAAGTGACTGGGAGGCTCCTCGCGTTACCGTAAAGCTTGTCTGAAGGCAAAAGCTTCTGCTCTTGTGTCCTCAGAGAAGTTCCCCTCTTGGCAGCTCGACTGCCCGAATACAGTGTCTTGGTGCGGAGAGTAGGTTCTCAACAGAAACTCTCACAAAGCTGCTTTTTGGAGTAATAAAACCCCACCCAAGCTCATAAAGAGGGGCTCCCCGCCTTGCTGACACCAACCACAAAGCAAGAGTCCCCACACGTGGGGAAGCAGCCTTCAGGATGGTTCCTGGCATTCAAAACACAAAGAGGAACTACTCCACCCACGACAGTGTAATGTGGGTGTGAAGTGTCTCAGGTCACTCCCCGTGGCCTTGAGAACAGAACTGGGCTCTTCCAGTTGTGTTGCGGCTCTGGAAAAGCGGACGTTAACGTACGCAAACGGGACAGACGACATCGGCGCTGCTTCGGATGTCTTTCCTGTCAGTTGCTATAAGCAAGTGTTCACGTGGAGAAACCACGTGGCCACGTTCACACAGAATCACAGAACATTTGGGATTGGCAAGGACCGTGAAAGATCATCTAGTCAGAGCTTGAAAGCCTGGCTCGTTGTGACAGTCTGTAGAAACTTGGGACCGTTAGCTGCAGCCAGATCATCAGCTGCTTCCCAGGGAGGTGGTTGAGTCACCATCCCTGAGTGTGTTTCAAGATGGTTTGGATGAGGTGTTGAGGGATATGATTTAGAGGTGACCTTTAGGACTGGTTGGACTCGATGATCCCATGGGTCTTCTCCAACCAGAGTGATTCTGTGATTCATAGGTTGTGAGCTTTACAGTTTCACTTGTGCTCTATTTTCATAGAGGTCACGCAGCCAGTGACTGCAGATCTGCACAAAGAACTCGATCCTACACTTTCCTGATCCAACAGTCACTGCCACCGTACAGCTGTAACTTCCCCTTAGCTCCCAGGGGATTCCAAGTTAAGCTTCCTAGTGTTTGTTTTGTACTCTAAACATTTCAGTCCTAACAAGCAGCACTTTGCAAACTAATTCTTACCTACTGTGCCTTACATAGAACTGAGACTTGAGAGAATCAAGAAGAGCCGTTTTCTGCATTAGGAAGGACCTTTAATCACTACAGGATCATAAAGAGCCACCTTTCTGCAGTAGAAAGGACCTTTAATCACTACAGGATCATAAAGAGCCACCTTTCTGCAGTAGAAAGGACCTTTAATCTCTAGAGGATCATGAAGAGCCACCGTTCTGCAGTAGAAAGGACCTTTAATCACTAGAGGATCATGAAGAGCCACCGCTCTGCAGTAGAAAGGACCTTTAATCACTAGAGGATCATGAAGAGCCACCGCTCTGCATTAGAAAGGACCTTTAGAGAACCCCAGAGCTGACTTCAAAACTACTGCGCTGACAGTTTGTCTGTCAACTGTCTGCAAAGGCAACTCCTCTCTACTTCTAAGCAAATGAATTTACAGTTACTTGCCCACAGAGGTGTTCCCACCTACTCTACTTAGTTCCCATTCTACTTCCCATCAAATGATTCCGATTCTTTTTTGCTGTCCTTCTCCCAATTAGCTCGCGGTCTCATTTAAGAGAGGAAGAGAGCACAAAGCAGTTAGTCTCCTCTGTTCTGTCAGCCCTAAGGGAATTCTTTGTACAAGCATTCCGGAGGAGGATTGTATTAGAAAGAAAGCAGGCACCAAGTACCAGAACAGGGTGGAGAACAGGACAAGGGGTGCGAACACCTGGGATCCCTCTAAGACACAACACATTTCTCGTCTTCCTTATACTCGAGGAGATACTCTGGGTAAATCTGGTATTTTTCAAAGACCACAAAAATGGAGGGATTTAACACATTGTCCACGCAGCTGTCGTAAAACCTGAGCCCGTCCGCAGACTTTGCCGGGGGGCGGACGTAGGTTGTGTTACCTCTGGTGTAATCTCCAACCAAGACACGAGCCACGAACATGGTGCACGCCTTCACCGCGGGCTGACAGTACGCGTGGGAGTAGGAGGCATCTCTGGCGAAGTAACTCCCTAGGATATAGGAGAACAGAGTCGTAAGGAAGGTGTGTACACAGTGACAGCAAAAACTGAGCACCTCTGCTGCTCAGGAGGTGTCTGACCCGACTTCCACACCTCCTCTTGCTCGATTTACACATCACCACATCCATTTTTACAAAGGAAAGGATTGAATCACAGAACATAAGGGACTGGAATTGGAAAGGACCTCGAAAGATCATCCAGTCCCATCCCCCCACCAACAGCAGGATCCCCTAGACTAGGTTGCACAGAACATGTCCAGGAGGGTTTTAAACGTCTCCAGAGAAGGAGACTCCACAACCCCCCTGGGCAGCCCCTTCCAGTGCTCTGTCACCCTCACTGGGAAGAAGTTCCTTCTCAGATTTATGTCCCAGCTCACACCCACTGTTGTCCTATCACTAGATGCCCCTGAGCAGAGCCTGGCTCCATCCTCCTGACACCCACCCTTCACATATTTATCATTAATGAGGTCACCCCTCAGTCTCCTTTTCTCCAAGCTCAAGAGACCCAACTCCCTCAGCCTTTCCTTTCATCAGGAAGATGCTCCACTCCATCACCTCTGTGGCTCTGTGCTGGACTCTCTGCAGCAGCTCTGTGTCCTTCTGGAACTGAGGGGCCAGACCTGGACACAAGATTCCAGATGTGGTCTCAGCAGGGCAGAGTAGAGGGGGACGAGAACTTCTCGATCTGCTAACCACCCCGCTTCTGATCCACCCCAGGATACCATTGGCCTTCTTGGCCACAAGGGCCCATTGCTGGCTCACGGCCACCCTGCTGGCCACCAGGACCCCCAGGTCCCTTTCTCCTACACTGCTCTCCAATAGCAGAATTTCCATTCAGAATTTGCTATTCCAGAAGTCACTGTTAAGAATCTGCATGTTGAGATGAGAGGGACTGAATAAAAGGTGAGGATGAGGGCCTTCCATGATGCATATTCCCTCCGTACTGAGGGAATACACACCCTTCACTAGCCATGAAGACTGGTGGCCACTTCTCTGGCAAGTGTAAATTATGACCCACAGAAGATCCCACCTACAGCAACAGAAGCTTTTCAAATCCCTACGTGAATTCTTCTGACACCTTGTGGAAAGACCCATCCCTACGCAAAGTGAGTATCGTAACATCAATTTCTACCTCTTTTTACTCTCTGTAGTTAAAGGCTTCAAAACTGTAGTATTGGAGGCTGGGGAGATGGCTGGAGAACCAGCCCTGTGACAAGCAGCTGAGGGAATGGGGGTTATGGAGTCTGGAGAAGAGGAGGCTGAGAGGAGACCTTACTGCTCTCTACAGCTACCTCAAAGGAGGTTCTAGTGAGGCTGGTGCTGGTCTCTTCTCCCAAATTCCTAATGATAGTATGAGGGGAAGTGGCCTCAGGTTGCGTCAGGGGAGGTTTAGATTGGATCTTAGGAAGAAGCTGTTTGCTGAGAGAGTGGTTGGGCACTGGAAGAGGCTGCCCAGGGAGGTGGTGGAGTCTCCATCCCTGGAGGGGTTTAAAAACTGAATAGCTAGAGCCTTTGAGGCCATGGTCTAGAGAGATGTTGAGCTGAGGGCTGGATGTGATGATCCTGGAGGTCCTTTCCAGCCGTAATCATTCCATGACCTGATCTCTGCTCTCTAGTGTCTGAGCAGACGTCTACCACACAGAGTCACTTCCTACCTACCCTTTCCGTAGTTAGTTCCATTGCTTCCACAGATTCTCCAGTCAAAGTTGTGAAGGCAGATGGATTCCACAAAGGTGGTCTTTGTTCCATGGAACAGGAGCTTTTCATAGACCTCCTTCCCTCCGTTTTCTCTCTTCATCTGCTCCTTTTGCCTAACAAAACACACAGGGGAAGAAAAACCATGAGCCGTGGAGGAAAAGGGTTTCATAAACCCACAAAGTACACAAGGTACATGTAGGTGTCAGCCAGATGAGACTCCCAGTCTGCTTTCTCCTCTCCCTGCTTGGAAGACGAGACAGACCAGCGGTATGATGAGCACTGCCCCAGCAGTTAGAGGTGACTCAGGCTTTCTTCAGTGAGTTTCAGAAAACATTTGACACTCCAGCAGTCCCCACTGCACCAACCTTTTGCTGCTCCGTAAGTGTCCTCCTAGTGCTGCTTTAATGAGTCTTGTCCCTTCCCACCCCAAGACGTTCCGTGCAGTGGAGGTTGTTCTAACCACTGAGCCTCCATGCTCCAGCAGAGGGTGGAAGGCAGCTGGTTTCTCCTTCCCCTCATGAGCTCAAACCATCCTGCAGCCTGAGCTCCTGCTCCTTGGTGACATCAGTGCAGCTGAGGACAGGGCCAGGCGACAAACTGAGCCTGCTTTCACCCCTGAAGACCTCACTGATTCAGCTAAAGCCAGACTGGGCTACGACCAGTATCAAATGAGGGGTCACAATGGAAGCTTAACCAGTATCTCCCACCACTATTCGCAGCATGCAGACATCCCCCAGGTTTCCAGAAGCTGTTGAAGCAGATCAGACAGCAAAGCTCTTCAGGAAGCGAGCGGCTACGGAAACGCACAGGGCCAGGGAGAGGGGAGGATCCTTCCAGCTTGTGAACCACACAAATGAAAAGAGCAATGCAGAACCTGCCAAGTGAAACTGCCTGAGCAGCTCGATTATCTCACTGGAGGAGGGTGAGAAGAAGAAAGCTCTCAAGTGTCTTCTGTTTAGCTGGATTGTTAAACGGTTAGCTGGTAACTTCTGGGTTCTGTCACTCCTCAGATGAAAGTCACCTGCGCAGTTTTGCTTCTCCAGTACCATCCTTGGACACTGTCTGACAGGGTCTGTGCTCTTGTTTGAACTAGACAACTGTTTTACACAACAGCTTCATCTGCTACCCTCATAACCTAACCTTGACCTGATCCTCCTCAGCGTGTTGGCATCCAGCTTGGCCTAAGGACCTGGAATCCAGTCCCACTGATGCTGACGACCAGAAAGGAGCTCTGGATCAGAGCTCATTAAGTTAAAACACAAGGATCCTTCTTCATACATTCACACTCTTTACACAATTAAACCCTAAATAAATCTGACTGGCAAAACAAAAAAGGACCCAAGCAGCCTTGACCCTCACCCACTTCTTTTAGCAAGGCACGTCACGTACTCTTAACGGACAACGTGACAGCAGCTCTTGGAGACCCTCCCCATAAGGACAAGGAAACAAACACTGACCACTGAAACACCTTCCAGAGGGACGGGTTCTGGATCCTCTGCAGTTTAAGGATCTTGTAGTTTTTCATAGTCTGCTCAAATAGCAGCTTTATTTTCTGGTATTCAGAGGTGGTGTTACTGATCTCCACAGCCTGGAAAACGTAACGCAAAGTGAAAGACAACAGGGCTTCGGTGAACCTGGAACGTGCAGACGCCTAGTTGCAGCAGATACGCTTCCAGAAGGGTCTCCAAACGATACTTCAGAAGGTTAATGCTCTAGCTTGTGATGGTGAACCATCAGGACAGACACTTAACAGGTAAATCAGTACATCACCCACAACACTGTGGCCAGCAGGATTAGGGATGTGACTCTCCCAATGTGCTGGGCACTGGGGAGGCCTCCCTTGCAGTTCTGGGGTCAGTTCTGGGCTGCTCCTCACTTCAAGAGAGAGATGGAGAGGCTGGAGAGGGTCCAGAGGAGCAACGAGGCTGGGGAAGGGACTGGAGGGAAAGGCTGATGACAGGAGTCTGAGGGAGCTGGGGGTGTTTAGCTTGGAGGAGGACTCAGGGGGGACCTTCTCCCTCTCTAAAACTCCCTGAGGGGAGGTTGTAGTCAGGTAGGGGTCAGGCTCCTTTGCCAGGCAACCAGCAATAGGACAAGAGTCTCAGACCTGCTTCTACTGAAAAGAAGACACACTTCAGAGAAGCTCTTGCTTAACCAGTTCACTAGGTCACCAAAGTCAGGCATTTTGGGGATTGTAACAGTGAATCTTTCTGCCTTAAATTGGGCAGGTTTTGGTTTTTTCCTGTAGATCGATCGCTACAATTCCCCAGGGGGGCTGTGGAGTCTCCTTCTCTGGAGATGTTGAAATCCCGCCTGGATGTGTTCCTGTGTGACTGGGTCTAGGTAGTCCTGCTGTGTCAGGGGGGTTGGACTGGATGATCTTTTGAGATCCTTTCCAATCCCTAATGTTCTGTGACTCTGTGAAAGTGCAGCTGAAGTTCACAGGAATTTGGTGCCTTTTTCAGGAGCTCTAGATCTTTACCACATCCACTGGAGAAATCACTCCTGCCCCTTTTTAGTGCAGGTTCAGCTACAGGCTGGGAGAGAAGCTGCATCTTCTGAAGAGCATCTTTCCATCAGAGGTACAAGAGAGACAGAAAAATAAAGCACGGTACCTTGTATCCAAACTCGGGCAGCGCAGACTGATCCCAGTGGGCAGGACAAGCTTGGTTTGGAATAGAAGTGTCCCTTTGGCTGCTGGCAAACAGAGAGAAAATGAGGTCTTAGTAATTCTAACACTTAGAGCATTTGCTCTCAACGATCCAATGGGCCAAATTCATTTCTAGCCACTTTCAACATTTTAAAGAGCAAGGAAAGCCTCAGTCAGGGTGATGGACTTTGGGTGCTGCCAGTCTGTCGTCACAGTTCTTGCTCGTGTGCTTTTTGAACAACTGTCCATCAGCAGCCCTACTGATGTGGTCCCTGCAGTAACATGGACCTCGGGGAGCAGGTAATGCACCAGAGCAGCACTCTGTGGTCCAGCTTCTCTTCAGTCAAATCAGAGAATCACAGAACACTAGGGACTGGAAGGGACCTCGAAAGATCATCCAGTCCAATCCCCCTGCCAGAGCACCTAAACCAAGTCACACAGGAACATCTCCAGGTGGGTCTTAATGTCTCCAGAGAAGGAGACTCCACAACCGCCCTGGGCAGCCCCTTCCAGTGCTCCATCACCCTCACTGGGAAGAAGTTCTTCCTCATATTGATGTGGAACCTCCTCTGTTCCAGCTCACACCCACTGCCCCTTGTCCTATCACTAGATGCCCCTGAGCAGAGCCTGGCTCCATCCTCCCCACACCCACCCTTCACATATTTATCAACATTAATGAGGTCACCCCTCACTCTCCATTTCTCCAGGCCCAAGAGACCCAGCTCCCTCAGCCTGTCCTCATCAGGAAGATGCTCCACTCCCTTCATCATCTCTGTGGCCCTGTGCTGGACTCTCTCCAGCAGCTCTATGTCCTTGAGGAGCTGAGTGGCCCAGAACTGGATGCAGTATCCCACACGTGGCCTCACCAGGGCAGAGTACAGGGGGAGGAGAAATCAGTATGTTTCCATCTAGCACCAGCTGTGTTCTTTGCAGCTGTGGCAGCCACAGTGCCTGAAACACAAGAAAACCCCCCAAACCCTTGAAAAGCACACACTTACCCTTTCTTTATCTTCTGTACATCTTCAGAAGACATAAACTTCGGTCGCCTGCGGACTGGTCTTCGAGTTTTGTAGGAGACATTTTTCTGGACCATTTCTTAATGAGAGAAGGGAAAAGTAGTAAGTCTACAGGATGGAGTTGTTCATTCACAACAGTCATTCACTATCAGTTCTGTCTGCTGGAGACTAGTTACTCAAAGCCCACATAAGCTTCTTGGCCTTCCTGTAGCTCTGTTGCTGGCTCCCCTAAGACCTGCTCTCAAAACGTTGCTCCAGCAGCTCTAAAAGAGACTTGATTTTTCATTTTTACCATCCAGAGGGTTCATTCCCTTTAGTTAAGGTTTACTCTGACTTTATGTGAAGCCTACAAACATTTTAGACCCAGAGTTTGGATCGTGTCAAGGAATAAGGCAGGTGGTTACTCATACAAGGGACTTCTGGGCCATCATACTTCACTTCCTCTTCCAATGAGCAAACCTGACAGTGTCAGTAAGGGAAGTGACAGCTTCTACGACCTGCGCGGAACAGCTTGCAAGTCCTTGTAAAGTACCGCGCAGTTGTAAATGAAACTCTTTACAGTTGGTACCTTTGAAACTGAGCTCATAATGATGACGTCCAGCCTGGAACTTGATGGTGGAATCTGGATCGGCGAGGTACAAGCTCTCAATGGCAGTAGAAGACACCGAGCTCATGTCACCTTCTCCTCCCTTTGGAGGCGGGGAAGAGGGAAAAACCCAAGAGAAAGAAGAAGAAGGAGTTAATGCAGGAGGAGTAAACTCTGGGTAACTGGTTTGGGTAGAGGGAAAGAAGAAGTTGAAATACAGTCAGAACTGCCTACAGTGGAAGGTAGGTAGGTAGGAAGGTAGTGGAGGATAGCGGAAGTCTCTGTGTCTGTGCACAAAGACATCATTAGGACTGACGGACGGGTATCCCATTCACTCTTCTGTAACAAGCTGTAGTAGTTTGGGCTGGGATGGAGTTAAATTCCCTTACAGCAGCTTCCCTGCAGTTGTGCTTTTCACCTGTGCTGATAACACCGGGATGTTCCGACTGTTACTGAGCAGTGCTTCGTAGTTGCTGGCCAGGTGTGATAGATGCACTTGGCTACCTGACTGAACTTGGTGGTCCTCTGGTTCAGACCCCAAAGGAAGCAAAGGCCTTGCCATGACCACTCCTCTCTAGTTCCAGCCTGCTCCCTGAAAGCCCACGAAGGACTAGGGCGACATGATGCCAATCGGCTTGGAAACCACCGCATCATGTAATTACAGCTGGGGGTTCTTCCAGAATCACAGCATCACTCTGGTTGGAGAAGACCCCAGGATCATCGAGTCCAACCATCTACCCTAAACCACATCCCTCAGCACCTCATCCAAACCATCTTGAAACACATCCAGGGGTGGCAACTCAACCTGCAGCTGGGCAGCCCATTCCAGTGCCTGAGCACTCTTGCTGGGAGAAAACATTTGATGCATTTTGAAGAAAAGCTGCCCCAAACTGCAGCACTCTCTACAAAATCATGCAAGGCTCTGCCAGTGCTTCAGACATTCTGTAACTCCTAAGAAACAGGCCCTGGAGACAAATGAGGACCCCTTGGCAGAACAAGGCACATAATGCATCCTGACTGAGGGGGTTCTTGAAGAAGAATTGAAGCAACTTTACCTGCCAGGCAAGCAGGAGGCAGGCCTTCTCTCAAGGAAGCTTCCTCAGCCTTTCCTCATCTGTTAGAGCATTTGTATCTCCCCTCGACACCGTGACACTCAAGCACAATTAAATTAACCTTCCTGAGGAATCGCAGACTCGTAGAGCATTAGGGATTGGAAGGGACCTCAAAAGACCATCTACTCCAATCCCTCTGCCAGAGCAGGATCACCTTGATCGCATCGAACCAGGTCAGGAAGGAGGAGCAGGGAGGAGAGGCTCCACACATCTCCTCAGAAGTGATTCAAAGCACAGGATGGACTCACCTGCTCTCCATACTCAACCCACTGGCCCAGGTCATTCAGCCAGTACCAGACCCACATTGTGGTCAACACAAAGGAGGGTTTTGTGACTGACGAAGGCGTAGAGAGGCGTCGAAGCAAAGACGAAGAGCAGGTCATTGTGTGGAAATCAATGTTCCTTTCTGCTATCCTAGAAGAGCAAGAGAACCCCAGAACATTAGGTATCGGAAGGGACCTCGAAAGATCATCAGTTAGAACCCCCAGGTCCTGCTCTGCCAGAGGGCTCTGCAGCCACACCTCCCCAAGCCTGTAGCGTTGCAGGGGGTTGTTGTGCAGGACCTGGCACCTGGCCTTATTGAAGCTCCTGCCATTAACAGTGGCCCATCACTCCCATCTATCCCAGTCTCTTTGAATAACCTCCCAAATCAGCATCCTGAGTAGACCAAAGTCAGCCCTCCAGAAGTCCAAGGTCTTGCTGACAGCTCTCCTAGCTTCACCACATATTGAGAGCACTGTCCTATCATGGTGGCTACTCTCCAGACAACCTCCAACCACCACATCATCCCCTAGCCCATAGGGAAGTAAACAGCAGGTCTAGTGGGGCGCTACTGATTTTAATCACTATTCAAAAGTCACAATTATCTGGAACAGTAACATTCTAAGCACTAAACTCTACCCATTTCATTTTACCCTCCAAGTTACAACTAGATTAATTTTTAGAAGACAAAAACTGCAGCGATATTTCCACACAATCACTTTTCTTTTTAAGGAGAACAGTTCCCATTTGTAGATCCTCCCAGATCCAAAGAAGCTCAGTGATCAGGAACTGCGGAGGCCAGACATCTTTAGGAAGAAGAGAAGGGTGGTTCTGCAGGAGCTCAACCACAGCACTTTAAGCAGACAGTCCAGCATTGCTGTACCTGTTCTTGGAAGGGTCACAGTAGTCCTTTTCAATGTCCTCCATCATGGAAAGGTCATTCCAGTTGACCCCATTATAAACCTGCCATCGATATGGCAAATGGTAATGAACAGATCTGCACTTGTCTGCAATGAGATCAGGCACAGGCATAGAATCATAGAGTCATCGTGGCTGGAAAGGACCTCCAGGATCATCACGTCCAGCCCTCAGCCCAACAGCTCCCTAACCCCTAGACCATAGAATTATGGCTGGAAAGGACCGCCAGGATCATCACGTCCAGCCCTCAGCCCAACAGCTCCCTAATCCCTAGACCATGGAATTATGGCTGGAAAGGACCTCCAGGATCATCACATCCAGCCCTCAGCCCAACAGCTCCCTAATCCCTAGACCATAGCCTCAAGTGCTCCAGCTACTCGGTTTTTAAACACTTCCAGGGATGGGGACTCCACCACCTCCCTGGGCAGCCTGTTCCAGTGCCCAGCCACTCTGTCAGCAAAGAACTTCTCCCTAAGATCCAATCTCAGCCTCTCCTGGTGCAACCTGAGGTCTTTTCCCCTCCTTCTATCATTAGTAATTTGAGAGAAGACCAGCAGCAGCCTTGCTACATGGTCCACGAGGTAGCTGTAGAGAGCTACCCACCGTTAGTAATCTGGGAGAAGTCAAGAGCTCTGCAATCACAACACAGCAAGCAAACAAGAAAGAGGACAAGCTGCTTCTTTTCCTTCCTCTGCCGTACGAGCAGTAAAGCGATCAAACACGCTTGAGCACCAGGGGTGTGCGTTTGTCCGGTCCTATCTAGAAAGGCAACGAGCTCTCATGCTGCCACATACAGTTCCAAGTGAACCTTCCCTTTGCTGAGACACGGCCCTGGCACCTGGGAGAGCAGTGCCACGGGATGTAGGAAGTGTCACCCTGGGAGCATTGTGTCCAGTTCTGGGCTCCTCAGTTCAAGAGGGATGTGGAGCTGCTGGAGGGACTCCAGCGTAGGGCAACGAGGATGATGAAGGAGGTGGAGCACCTCCCTTATGAGGAGAGGGAGCTGGGTCTCTTTAGCTTGGAGGAGACTGAGGGCTGGGGCAGGAGGATTGGAGTAGATGATCTTTCAAGGTCCCTTCCAATCCCTAATGATTCTATGAAATAAGCAAGTGACAAGGCCCAATGGCTACTGCCACTCCATGTGCCAGCAGCAGTCTGAGCCACTGAGCAGGGAGAACCTCTGTGCAGCAGCCGCTCTCCTAGGACAACAGAACATGTTCTAAAGCTTACCTCTGTGTTTGCAGTACTTCCAGATGTGGAACACACATATCTCATCCTGCTTGGCCTCTGTGTTATCTTTTGGAGTTTTAGAAGAGGAACTGTCTACTTTATCTACAAGAAAAAACACACAGAGTCACGGAATCACTCAGTGACGGTGACAGAGCAGTGGAAGGGGCTGCCCAGGGGGGTTGTGGAGTCTCCTTCTCTGGAGATGTTTAAATTCCAACTGGATATGTTCCTGTGTGACTTGGTCTAGGTGGTCCTGCTGTGGCAGGGGGATTGGACTGGATGATCTTTCGAGGTCCCTCCCAATCCCCAATGATTCTATGATTCTGTGAAAAGGCTTTTGGAAGCAACAGGCTCGAGTCGTTGAGGCAAACACGGTCCCATTCACTCACTGGAAGGTAAACCAAGACAAGTGCTCTACTGACAAAGCTGTACTGACTGCCTGGGGACAGAAGGCAAAGGAAGGTCTCACACACAGCTACAGCTCTGCCTCCTTCCCAGAAGACTGAGTGAACAGCCCAGAAGCACAGGCAGCCGGCAACGTCCCAGGTTGTGTTGAGGACTGTGACCTTCACACATACAACTTGCCACGGGTGGTGGCAAGATCAGTAACAACCAGAAATCCCACCTAGTCACAGTCATCTACAGCCACCTGACAGCGATTTCCAGGCAGTATTTTAGGCAGCAGCACTCTCCACCCAGCTCGACTTCATTCCTGAAAGCAGCTCAGCAGCAGAAGGACAAGCAAAAGTGTGTCCACATTGTAAGAGAGGAAATAAGGAAGCTGGTTCCACGTGGAAATAGTTTTACCTCTGGAAGGTGGCACGTGCAGCGTGGAGCCCGCTGGTGTCCTCTGTTCGTCACCCTTTGTACCTGCTGGCTTTGCTTTGGCGTTCTGGTTTGCTTTGTAGTTGGGAGCTGAAAGCAAAGAAAGGATGGCTGGGTGATCTGTGAAGTAAGGCAAGAACAGCTTCTACCGCTGTCAAGCTGGGTGGTGTCGCCGACACCCCAGCAGGCTGTGCTGCCAGTCAGCAAGACCTGGACAGGCTGGAGAGCTGGGCAGAGAGAAGGTTAATGAAGTGTAACAAGGGTGAGTGTGGAGTCTGGCATCTGGGCAAGAACAACCCCAGGAACCAGTATAGGCTGGGGCCTGACCTGTTGGAGAGCAGTGTATGAGAGAGGGACCTGGGGGTCCTGGTGGACAGCAGGATGACTATGAGCCAGCAGTGTGCTCTTGTGGCCAAGAGGGCCAAAAGCATCCTGGGGTGGATCAGAAGGGGGATGGTTAGCAGATCAAGAGAGGTTCTTCTCCCCCTCTACTCTGCACTGGTGAGACCACATCTGGAGTATTGTGTCCAGGTCTGGGCCCCTCAGTTCAAGAGGGATGTGGAGCTGCTGGAGAGGGTCCAGCGTAGGGCAACGAGGAAGATGAAGGAAGTGGAGCACCTCCCTTATGAGGAGAGGCTGAGGGAGCTGGTTGTCTTGAGCTTGGAGAAGAGGAGACTGAGGGGTGACCTCATTAATGTTGATAAATATGTGAAGGGTGGGTGTCAGGAGGATGGAGCCAGGCTCTGCTCAGGGGCATGTAGTGATAGGACAAGGGGCAGTGGGTCTGAGCTGGAACAGAGGAGGTTCCGCATCAATATAAGAAGGACCTTCTTCACAATGAGGGTGCCAGAGCCCTGGAAGGGGCTGCTCAGGTGGGTTGTGGAGTCTCCTTCTCTGGAGATGTTTAAAACCAGCCTGGCCATGTTCCTGTGTGACTTGGTCTGGGTGATCCTGCTGTGGCAGGGGGATTGGACTGGATGATCTTTCAAGGTCCCTTCCAATCTCTAATGATTCTATGAAACCTCACATCCTATTTAAACCCAGTATTTCTCACAACTTACTTTTCCACTTCTTGACTTCCTTGTTGAATTCCACATGTCTGTGCTCACATATGCTCTGGATTTTGGATGCTGTCTCCCAGTCGATGCCCCCCGTTTTCAACACTTGGAACACACAGGCATCCAAGAGGTCATGGGACCTCTTGCACGGAAGAAATCTGCATTCTCCTTGGAGAAAGTGGCGACAGACATGAAGCTTGTTGCAGTTGTTTTCCTGGTTGCAGGTGCCATCCTTCCTGTTGTAGAAGTGGCAAACCTAGACATGAGGAGAGCAGATACACACAGGAAAAGGGGAAGTGCATCAGAATCAGCACAAAAGCCAAACCAACGTCATAAATGAAAAGCAAATATCTCCACAAAAAGGTCTGCACTGTGTGAAATCATAGAATCATTAGGGATTGGAAGGGACCTCCATCCAATCCAATCCCCCTGCCACAGCAGGATCACCTAGATGCACAGGAACACATCCAGGTGGGTTTTAAAAGTCTCCAGAGAAGGAGACTCCACAACCCCCCTGGGCAGCCCCTTACACGGTCACCCTCACTGGGAAGAATTTCCTCCTGATACTGATGTGGAACCTCCTCTGTTCCAGCTCACACCCACTGCCCCTTGTCCTGTCAATAGATGACACTGAGCAGAGCCTGGCTCCATCCTCCTGACACCCGCCCTTCACATATTTATGAGGTATTGCTTCCTGGAACTCAGCTTGGAGAAAACAAGGCTGAGGGGTGACCTCATTAATGTTGATAAATACGTGAAGGGTGGGTGTCAGGAGGTTCTACGGTCCTGCTCGAGCAGGGAGGTCGGACTTGATGAGCTCTGGATGTCCCTTCCAGCCCTGACAATCTGGGTGTGTCTCCTTAAGCACTAGGTCTAGGCATAGCTCCAAGGAGAGGCCCTCCTAGCAGTGCATTCCAGCCCCTGACAACCCTTTCAGTAAAGCAGTTCCTCCAAATACTGAATCTAAACCTCCCTTGGCACAACTTGAGGCCGTTTCCACTTCTCCTAGCACTTATCACTTGGTTGAAGAGACTGATCCCCTCCCTTCAGTTAGCTGTAGACACTGATAAGGTCTTCCCTCAGCCTCTTTTTTTTTGAGCAGCCATCCCACGTTCCCTTCTGTGCTCTCCCCTAGGTAACAACCAGCGTTAACTCACATCGGGAAGCAGAAAAGGGTCGTTCTGGAGAAGCAGCACTCGCAGCTCGTTCTCATCGAGGCTAGACAACTCGTGGGTCTTCAGAACCTTCCTGTTCTCATCGCTGATGATGTTGTGTGAGTACTTACAAGACCTGCAAGAAAATACCCAGTGATATCAATGTTTAGTTCTCTGGCCGAGCTGCTTTGTGGGTGAACCTCAGGTAACACGCGTGGGAAAGTAATGGGAGATGGGAGAGGAGGACTTCAAGCAGCTGCAGTGCACAAAAACACCTTCATCATAACTCTTGTTTAGCCTTGTGTGTCTGACAAGCAGAACCTCTGCATTCAGAGAACAGAGGCCTCCTATGGCCACAGAGACACCCTGCCTAACTCGCGTGAGGTTTCTGCCTGTCGTGGTAAAGATGCAAGTGCAGTGGAAACTTCACCTGCACAAATGCCTGAGATACTGGCACAAACAGCAGGTTCGGTGATCCTGAGGCTGGGGAAGGGACTGGAGGGAAAGTCTGATGGGGAGAGGCTGCAGGAGGCTGGGGGTTTTTAGCCTGGAGGGTTAAATACCCCCAGAGGGGACCTTCTCCCTCTCTCCAACTCCCTAAAGGGAGGTTGTAGTCACGTGGGGGTCAGGCCCTTCTCCCAGGCAACCAGCGCCAGGATGAGAGAGCAGGGCCTGAAGCTGCCAAGGGAGGGTTAGGTTGGATGTTAGGAAGCCCTTCCTCTGGAAAAGGGTGATCAGAGTCTGGACTGGGCTGCCCAGGGCAGTGGGGGAGTCCCCATCCCTGGAGATGCTGAAGGACAGCCTACAGGAGAGATCTGGAGGTGCTAGAGTAGGTGCAGAAAGGGCAACTTAGCTGCTGAAGGGCCTGGAGAACAAATATGATGAGGAAGGACTGAGAGAGTTGGGGCTCTTCAGTTTGAAGAACATCAGGCTGAGAGGAGACCTCATCACTCTCTACAACTACCTGAAAGGACATTGTGGAGAGGTTGGTGCTGGTCTCTTCTCACAAGCTGAAGAATGGACCAAGCAACAGAACAACTGTACGAAACACAGCAGCATTGTCATCCCCATTTCAAACACGCAGCACTTCCCTCCCCTTCAGTTAAAGCTGGGTCAAAGTTACAGGGCCTGAAAAGCTGGGGGGAAGCTAATTTTAAAGGGCTGCAGCAACAGCAGTGGTGGTTCCACTGCCCTTGACTTCCTGCACATACAACACAGTTTCCCCAGTAATGTGATAATAAAGAGAGATGCAAGAGCCTGAGGAATGCAAAACAAAGACATAACCAGCTGAAAACAACACAGTTATCTTTGCTGCCAGGGAAAGCTGAAGCAAAACATGTCAGAAGGCACCATCTCTGCTCCTCAAAACACAATCTGCCAGGGGCACTGGGTTAATGGCTACGAAGCAGGGGAGACACAGATAACTTGAGAAAAGAAGCATCACCAGCTTTCTTCCAGTTACCTTCGGGTCCCATCAAGAGCCTGGTGCCCAGGGTGGGGGCTGAATCACCATCCCTAGATGGGTTTAAGACGCTTAGATGTGGTGCTGGGGGATCTGGTTTAGGGGTGAACTTGTAGAGTAGGGCTGGTGGTTGGATTCGATGATCCCAGGGGTCTTTTCCAACCTGAATGATTCTGCAGTTCTACGTCACTCAAGTCCATACTTCTAAGTCAAAGGTTGAAACAGTCCACGACAACTAAGTGGCTGAGATTAAAGCACTTTTAGAAAAAAAACAGTGAAAAAGCTCCTTGACAGATGCAAGTTAAAAATGGGTTTATCTGGAGATGGGTTTATCTGAAGATGGGTTTATCCGGACCCACCTGGATATGTTCCTGTGTGACTAGGTGATCCTGCTCTGGAAGAGGGATTGGACTAGATGATCTTTTGAGGTCTCTTCCAATCCCTAATGTTCTGGGATTCTGTGAACTGGACTTAGTGGAATCCTGACTTCACCAAGTAGAACAACCCCAGCAGCTTGCACAGACATTCCTCTTCACAAGTTCCAGTGCAGCTTGAAGCACTTGAAGGCATCCCTATGGAGAACCTTATCACACCATCAGCAAGGCAAGAACCATATGAGAAACTCTTAGGATCTTAAGTGGCACAAATACAGCAGCTTTTCCTTAGGGGCATCTTTTCTTGCTTTCTTCACAAGGTGATTTGAAGTGACTCTGTCCAGAACAGGAAGTCCAGGAAGTCTGCTTTAACCTGCTAATTTGTTAAAACCACAATCTCCTTTGTCCTTGATAGGAATCTGCTGTTAAGGGAGCAACTGCAGGTGAAACACAGTTGAGAATGCACTTTACAAGTGTGAGCAAACCTGGTGCTAATGAACTGACTGCAGACAGAGCACTTAATTCAGTCTGAGAAACAGGGTGTCTGGTTTAAGTTGAGCTGCACTCAGCAAACCTACCTGACATTGTTCCAAACTGATGTAACCAGCCTACCAGGTGGTCACCAAAAACAACTACACCACTTACAGTTAGCAAGTTTCAGCAAAACAGCAAAATTTCCCCGTGGATTCTGAACTGGCAACTGAAATCAGCCTCCGGTTATGCAGCCGGCTTCCTGAGAGTGTTGTTGATGCTCTGTTTTTCCCTTTGTGGCTGATGAAGTAGAGCATTGCTCTGGTTTCTGATTTTCTAGTTGCCCAGGGAGGTGGTGGAGTCACTGTCCCTGGAGATGTTTTAAAAATGAGTAGATCTAGCACCTGAGGCCATGATCTAGGGGTTAGGGAGATGCTGGACTTGATGATCCAGGAGGTCTTTTCCAGCCAGGACGATTCTGTGATACTTCAGTATGATATGATCCAGGATAGGCATGGTCTTTCCTCTCCATGCTCTTCACACCCAAGCAATGAGCTGGGGCAGAGGAGGAAGAATCCAGTGGTCTATTATTGCAACAGNCGCTGCGCTGCCGCAGCTCGGGCAGGGTCAGCTGCCCGCCGTGGGCGCACAGGGTCTTCGTGAGGAAGCCGCACACGGCAGGGTCGGTCATGGCTCCGCCGTCGGCTCCGCGGCCCGAACGCGACTTCTGCTGCCAGCGACGGGCCGGGCTCGGCGGAAATCGAAAGCTAAGGCGCTGGGCGGGGCCCGGCGGCGGGCGGGGGGTGGCCGGGGGCCCGTGGGGGTGCTGGGACACGAACCCGAGCAGCCCCGCGCACCTCAAACCCAGAGCCACCGAGAGG